>LPNX010405824.1:0-77359 GCA_001517045.1 Pseudotsuga menziesii | reverse complement strand
CTAAAAGGGGGACTCCAGATATACCCGAGAGTACTTGGAGTATGTCCAAAACAAAACCTATATGGCTACCCGCAAGGAATATGTGGGCTGAAATGGAGTCTTTGGGGCTATGTTCGTAACGCACCCGTTAGGGTGTGACAGAGATCGACGCCCCGAGGTCACTTTTCAGTAGGTTCCCGCTTCCTTTGGGTATTTTGCCACCGTAAAGGTTTGATCGAGGTGTTGGATTTTCACCTGATGATTTGTTAATTGGGGAGGGTGAGTCCTAATTATGCTAGTCACCCAAGTTATTTTGATACAGCTTGACTGATCGGACGAACCGCAGCCAAGTGCAGATCATACACACTGAGTCTTGTAAATTTTAATAAGTTTTTAAGAGATGTGTTCTTGTTTAAAAGAAAAGCCTCCAAGAACCTCTTTCGATCCAAGTGGATCTCAATCGGGGAATCGAGGAGGGGTTAATTTTAAAGCTGCTGATAAACAAATTATAGAAAAAATAAAACAACTATACAAATCTGGCTTTCTGATTAATCCTACCACGAATCTCTTTCCCCTTTCGGGTCACTCGGGAAATCATGGGGTAAGTATTATGATTACTTTTGAAAGTAAGATATGGAATATGGAATTAACAACAAGATCAAATATACTACCCTGCAAATCAGATCAATACTAGTAAAAGTAAATAAGCAAAGAACGACGAAAATGGCACCGACGCGAATCTCCCCAGGGGGGATGGGGAATGGGCTCGAAAGAGCCTATTCAAAGGATGATTTTATTACATAGGTTACAATATAAAAGCACTGATAAAACAGAGCTTTCTTGGTCCTTATACAGGCTGAAACCAAGATATTACAGTTTATACAAAAAATTCACAAATTATGTGACAAAAGAGAGACCCCTGGGGGGATTTGAGCGCTCCAAAAGCCACTTTGGACAGCAGCTTAATTTCTTCTCTGACAGACCTGCTAAATGATAGCGAGCGAGTTAGAATAACAAATGCCCAAAAGCACTTTAAGAGTACCTTTGGGTCAGCCTACTTTATCTCAAAAAATAATGAAATTAAACTAGCTAAAACGACGAACAGGGAACCAAGGAAAACAAGCTTTTCTTGGGATCTTGGCTTGCTATTTGTGCAGCCAATTAAAAACACTAATATTTCAGAATATTGAAATTATTGAACAGAAAAATAAACTACCTTAACAGCAAGCTATGAATTTTCACTAAATTACTTGCGAAACTAAGGTACTTTTAGCTAGATCTCTTGAATTTGAACTTTATGAGCAAAACAGAACTAAGATCTAGAATAAAGGAGGGATCTTACTGATCAGATCTATGTGTGTTTTTCCTGATGAGATAGACCAGATTAATAAGAATCCTTTAAAGTAACCAGTTTGAGGAAAGTTTAATAGTTTTTAAAGGAGGAAGAGAGAGAAAGAGTGTTTGAAGCCTGGAAATGTTGGGCTTTGGATTCTGCTTTGGTGGAACACTGAGGGACTATGTCATTCATAAGATAATGAAGATGAGGAAGATTCAAACCAGCTCAACCTCTTCTACCAGCGATATCACCTGCAACTTAAAAATCCTTGCACAAACAGATGGTTAAAACATAGGTGCTACTGAAAGAGATGATTGGAAAGCATGCAATTAAACTTAAAATACATACAAATCCAATAGATCTGGAACAAGCAGCAGTAACAACATAAATCAAACTAGAATAAACTCTTACCCTAACAGGAGGGATCTCTCTCCTTCAAGGCCGACAATTAACCAGCAAAGCAATGATAAACAAAAGCAGATTATACCTCATAAGCATTTGACAATCAACATCCACACATGAAGAGCATTACACCATAGATCTTGCCTCCAAAGCTTCTTTATTCCAGAATGAAAAAACAATGTAGTACAAGAGAAATAGCACCTCAATCCCAGTTCTAACTCACTTGGAAGAGGAGGCTGTGCCTGGATATATACAATTTACAGGCCATCTAGCCCAGGGGGACGCAATTACTCATGTAATCAAGTGAAATCAACTGATGGAGAGTCCATCAATGCCTGATCTGTGTCTAGCTGAGCCAGATCTGAGTCTCACTGAGTGCAACTGTCAATCGGGGGGCTGATCTGACTGACACCTCAACCTGTTGACTGAAGAATCCACCAAAAATCATCCAGTTGAGCCAAAAACGTGTTGAGGAGAGAGGGAGGGTGAAATTCCTCATAAAGAATGCTCAAGATCAACTCTAGATCTGATTTGATCACCTCCTTCAGTCAAGGATTTGTCAGATCCAGTCAATCTGCTTTAGATCTGACTGATTTCAATCAAATCGGCTGAGAATCCATTGATTTATGATTTTGAATTTGCTCCATTATTCATCAATTTATAAATTAAAATAATCAATAATTGATTTTTGGGGCTTTCTGACCCGAGTGATGGAAAATCACTCAAAACTAGGAAACAGTGGGTGCATGGGTTTACATGGTGCTCTTAGCTTGAAAATGAGCACCTACATGACTGAAACTGATTATTTGGCCCACTTTTATTACAAAATCAATTTTTTCAATTAAACTATTAAAAAATAGCCTAAGTTTTGGAAAAATTAAATTTTAATAAAAAACACTAAAAAAACTAAAAATTTGAAAATTTGAAATACACCTAGGGGGACTTAGACATGTTCATATGACTCAAAAATGATGTCTAGCATGTTTATACATTGACACGTAGACTCTAATAACCTCAATAGGCCTAAATGCCAAGCCGACCACCCCAACTTTGGAGGTATGGAGTGAAAAACTCAGAAATTATCAGTCGTTTGTTTAACAACCAATAATAACCAAGGGAAAAAACACCCTGGGCTGATCGGATTGACAAATAAAGTCTAAGAGACCGAGTCTTTTACAGACACTATCATGCTAGAACATTTATTACAATTCCCTCATGGGGTATGAACATGTGATATAGTACAACAAGCACTTCCCAGAAGTACCTCCAAAGGTCTTTTTGAAGTCCGAACATGTTAGCCCTGTTCGATTCACCGGGCTCACTTGATAAAAACCACTAAGTACAACTTAGGTGGTAACATGAGCATGTTCATGTTGGGAAAAACTGCTCAGGAGAAGAATCTGAAGCATACAAGGCAATTTTCAAAGAATTCTGTGATATTTTCGCCTAGTATTATGAAGAAATACCGGGGATATACCCATCCATTATGGTCCATGAAATAAAACTTATCCCATGGCTAAACCTGTCAGGAAAAAACTAAGGCAAGTCCATCCACGGAAGGCTGCAGCTATTAAAGCTGAAATAGAGAAACTTCTCAAAGCCAGGTTTATTTATCCCATACCCCTGATGGAATGGGTATCGAACATTGTCCCTGTCAATAAAAAGTAGGGCACCATTAGAGTCTGTATCGATTTTAGAGATTTGAATAAAGCTTGTCCCAAAGACAACTTTCCTACTCTACATATCGATCAGATTATCGACAACTGTGCCGGAAGTGTCATCTTCTCATTTATGGATGGATTTTCTGGTTATAATCAGATTGAGATATTACCCACCGATCAGCACAAGATGACATTCATTTTCCCATGGGGAACTTTTGCATATGGGAAGTTACCATTTGTCTTAAAAAATGCTGGAACCACTTTCCAGCGTGCTATGTCCTATGCGTTTCATGATATAAAACATATTGTTGAATCGTACCTTGACGACCTCCCTGCTCATTCACTGTGATGGGAGGACCACCCTGGTCATATTAGAGACATTTTCCTAATATGCCGTCATTATAATATAAGGCTCAATCCGCATAAATGTGTTTTCTGTGTTGAGACGGGAAGCTTGTTAGGTTTTGTGGTCTCTTAGGATGGCATCCGGATAGACCCATTGAAAATTTCCGCCATTTTATATCTACCAGCCCCAACCAATCTTCTTGAACTTCAAAGTTTGCAAGGGAAGGAAAACTTTCTCCGTCGTTTCATGTGCAATTTTGCAGAGAAAACCCATGGTTATATGCATCTCCTTAAGAAGGACACTCCATTCTTTTGGGATGACCAATCCCAACGCGCCTTTGATAATCTCAAACATGCTCTGGCTTATTCACCCATGATACACCCCCCAGATTATTCAAAGGACTTTCTCTTAAATATTGATGCCTCCACTACTACCATCGCTTTGGTCTTGGTGTAGGAAAATCCCTACGGTCAGGAGCACGTGATTTACTATGCTAGTAAGAATCTTATGGATTCTCAAACTCGGTGTTCATGCATGGAGAAATTAGCATTGGCCATGGTCATTGTTGTTCAAAAATTTTGTCACTATATTTTGCTCCAGACAACCACTGTATTAGCAGACCAAAACCCTATGTATTACATCTTGAATTGTCAGGTGCTCAGGAGTAAGTACTCTTGATGGATAATCATACTACAGGAGTTTGATCTGGAATTTTCCAAAGCCACATCAAAGAAATCCTTGGTCTTTATCGAGCTCATGTGTGATCTTCCCTGTGCTTCGATGGAATCTGAGCCCAGTGATTCATTTCGGATGAATTCATGTTCCTAATAAGCACTACTAACTCATGGTATGGATATTTTCTCATTTATCTCCAAACACAAATATTTCAGCCAAATTTATCCCATGATTATCACTGCCGTATCCGTCACCTCGCAAAATACTACCTCATCTTGAATGACACCTTGTATAGACGTGGGATCGATTCTATTCTCCAGTGAAGCTTCACCCATGAGGAAGCTAAACAAGTGTTGAATGATTGCCACTCTAGAGCATGTGGAGGTCATTTATCTGGGATGGCTACAGCCTAGAAAATCCTTTGCACTGGCTATTTCTAGCCTTCATTCTTTAAATATTGTCACGAGGGTGTTAAGAAATGCCCACCTTGTCAACATTTTTATCTAAAAAAGCGCACGCATCCTGCTCCGTTACACCCCGTCATTGCCGTTGGCCCATTTTCCAAATGGGGGATTGATTATATGCATTGTAATCCTACCTCAACTAGGGGGCATGGTTACATCATCATAGCCGTTGACTATTTTACAAAGTGGGCTGAGGCCATGCCTACATATGCGGAAGATGGTAAGACTGCCACTCTCTTCCTCTTCAATCATGTGATAGCTAGATTTAGAGTCCTGTAGTCCATATTTATTGATCACGGATCACATTTCCATAATCAAATGATGGAGGAACTAAGTGCCAAGCTAGGTTTTCATCATGAAAACTCTACGCCATATTATCCGCAAGCTAATGGTCAGGTAGAGGCCATTAACAAAGTTGTGAAAACGATGCTTCGTCGGATGGTTGGAGACCATAAATCCAACTAGAACCATATCATTTTCTCCGCTCTTTGGGCTTACAAGACTTCGGTGAAAAAAACTATTGGTTTCACACCTTTCTAGCTTGTCTATGGACTCGAAGCTATCTTTTCGATTCAATATCAAATTCCACCCTTGAAACTTGCCGTCGAACTTCTCCCAGACACTTCCGCAGAGGAAGAGAGATTTTTGTACTTGAACAACCTTGACGAAAATAGGAGAGAGGATGCCTTAGCTAATGAGGCACACAAGAAATGCGTCAAGGAACAGTATGATAAATTTTTCCAACCTCGTGCCTTTAATGAGGGTGACCTATTTTTGACTTACGATCAAAGATATGACAAACAAGGGAAAGGAAATTTTGAATCCATGTGGTACGATCCTTTCGTTATTTCTAAAGTTTTAGAGAAAGGGGCCTATGAGCTCGTAGACTACGATGGAATCCCTTTAGGGCATCCTCCTAATGGGTTGTACCTGAAGAGGTACTATGCTTAGATCTCTCTTGGATAGTATCTTGTATATATGCATATTGCTTGACTTTCAGTGTGCTCTAAGTATTTTCAATATGGTTTTGAGTTTAAGTGTCTGTATCTGTTTATACCATGTTTTGGTCATGTAGAGCAGATGGCTTTCTATGGCTTCGTTGATGGTGCTTGCCACCACACCTTGAACCTTGCCTTAGCTGCTTGGGTTCTCTATTCCCCAGCTTACGATTTGGTCAGTTCAGGAGCGGTTTGTATTGGTCCCGCTACCAACAATATTGCCGAGTATCGAGCAGTCATAGGTCTTCTGACTGAAGCTGCCTCCTAGGATGTTCACAACTTGGTAGTCTTGATGGACTCACAACTAGTGGTTTGTCATCTAAACCATGTTTATACCATTAGGAATCCTGTGCTTCTCTTTCTCTTCCAAAGGGTACGCTTGTTAGAAATGTCATTTAAAACTATCACCTATAGGTATATCCCTAGGGAACATAATGTAGTTGCTAACTCATTGGCTAATTACATCCTAGATTGGCATATTGCCCATTCATGACATGAAAATCAAATTTGATTCATTGTAAATAAACTATTAAAGACACATAAAACTCATGTAAAATACATTTACCATTTGAGACGTATAAACACCAGGTAAAAGTCTATATATATATATGAACATGTTTTACAAAAAATAGGTCACGAGACCTCATCTGAATCACGTAGGATTTCAAGTAAAAATCACCATACAAAATCCTGAAGCTATCAGCTTTCAGTGGATACATCATGCACACATCATCTAATGATGCTCTTGGTAACACATCACTGCTCGGGCTACTCTACGTAGCAGTCTGCTAAAGCGACCCGGTACTCCCACTGTAGGCCTCTAATACCTTAGACGGAGGTCATCAATGGAAGCATCAAGGATGTCTAGGGTCAACCTCTCCAGGTTTTCCTCTAAATCCTCGGTCACATCATCACCCTGCAATACAAAATGGGCTCCGGCTCGTCTATCCAATAGGGAATCTCCCCCAGGTCATGCTACTCCGACGTCTACATGAAAATATTCAAGTCTCGTTACTTAACATAAAAAATATAAAACATCAAAAACATAAAAACACTATTTCCATTTTAGGGTCTTTTGCTTCTTATTGATGTCACCCCACTATCCACCAGGTGGGAGTGGTAGTTCAGGGTCACCGCTGAAGTCAGTTCCTACATATGCATAATCCTCCACCATGATGAGCTGATCTCTCAACCATCAAAATAACGGGTCATTGAACTTTACCTTCCCCATACCCGCTCCATTACGGGCCATAAGCCAGACCCACCTCTGCATGCGAGGATCCCATGCTCTCAGCTCTGTAAAGACCACCTGAGGTCTCATCTATGGAAGTTCTAAGGATGATTTTAAGGAACCATACTTATTTAAAAGTGTATAAATGTTGGAAAATATTACTCATTCTTAAAACGCCAACTATAAAATCATTGGCGATATTTTTCAAAAAATATTTTAATTTCCAAGAATTTTATATCGTTTATATAATAATTTGGTGATTTTTAGGGTGAAAATTTTTTACCCCATCAAAATTGGGCGAAACAGGGCTTCAAAAAATGCAAAATGGTGAATATTTTTTTGGGAGAAAAACATGGAAAAATAGCCCACTGGGATAAAATTCGCCCCTAAAATTATCCATGCCCACTTGAAGAAGAAGCAAGCAGGAATGGAACCGAAACCAAATTGCTTCAGTTCCCCCTGCCGACACTTGGTCAGCTGATCCTTGAAGATCGGAAGCAAGGATTCCATCTAGTTAAATATTGTAGGTGCCATGGCCTCTCTGGCATAGATCATATGTGCATAGTATAAAATATAATCCGTAGAGGTCCATCCCTCACTGCTTTTATGGGTATTTTCTTCCCTGATGTCCTTGTCCCAAGGATACCGTGATGGTCTATCAAATTTTGTGTAGTAACGTCCCCTCCATGGGAACCAGTCAGGGAGATGGGAGCACCCCGTCTCGAAAGGCCAGTCAAGAAATAGATGTCCTCTACCTCAATTGTCAAAATGTGAGCACCAACCTAGAAATATTGTTGCTCAGGATTCCGCATCCGGAGTATATGCTCTATAAATCACTCATGCAATACCATACTAGGTGTGCAGAAGAATTTTAAGAGTCCACAGTCTCTCAATACGGCTATGCAACCCACATTTCGTTTGGCGAAGGCATCATCATTATCATGCTGTCTCTCTTTCCATATGACCATTTTTTATCAGCAAGAACCTATCAAAAACAATCACAAGACTTGTTAAAATCATTCTTAATCATCCAAATCAATTGAAATGAGCTAGTTTTTCTTGTGTAACTATTTTTATTTCTCCATGGTCGGCACCACCTATGTCCCATTGAGGACAGGCAGTGGCACCGCTTGTGCGCTATGTTTTCGGCGCTGTTCTAGCTAGGTACCGCTTATCCCGCAAGGGCTAAGAGCGGTGCCTGCTCCCATGATTTTAGGGCTTGCCATACAAGCCCAAAACACCATTAAAATTCAAAATTGAAGACATAAGATGAAAGAGTAGGGTCTAGGCTATTACCTGGATTTGACGGTGCTCGAATCCGACGGTGGAAGCTCCCGATATCAGTGACTGAAAATCTATCCAGGAAAATGCTCTCCACTATGGGTAAATAGTAAAATGCTTTGATTTTTCACTATTTACATGACTTTTATACACATTTTTGGGTTTGACATGCTATAGTTTTGTTTTAGAATCATTTATTACTCAAAATATATCAGTCATAATCCTTTAATGTCAGTTATTGGCACATTTAACACTTGTTTTTGAGTTGTTGCAGGATAGAAGAACAGTAGCAGTAAAGTTTTGGGAGTTTGTTTTTGACTTTTTCATACTACCATAAAACGGAAAAAGTCTTTGAGCGTTTATTGCGACACTTTGGTCACACTCTCGAAACTTAGTATCAAAGGTTCGAGTCCGTTTCTGATTCTTTTTGGGCTCGTAAAATCTCTCATTGTGAAAAGAGACATAATGGAGTCTTGTTTAAACTCTTTTCGGGCTCCTTAAATATGAAAATATTGTCGAGTGATCTTGTCTTCTTCACGCTTGTTAAATCATTTGAAGAGTCATCTCTCCAACAGTAGGTTATCTCTTTTTCGGTTCGGATAGACTATTTATGAAAAAGGAACACTCCAGCCAATCATGACTGGAAGAGTTCTCAAAGGCATTATTTTATACTTTTTCGGGCCTTAGGGACTAAATCATATGAAAAAGGACCATTTGGAGTCTTCTTCTATGGTCGTTTAGATTCTCTAAACATGAATGATACCGAGTTTTCTTTCATTGGACTCGTTAAATTAAACATTGAGAGACCCTTTTTTGGGAACAAACCCCTCCTCTCTCAGGTTCGTAAAACATATGCGTTTGGACTTGTCTTTGGACGAGCTATACCAAGTGTTTTTTACCCTCTTTGAACTTGTAAAACTGAAAAGAGGCACTCATCAACTAGGATGGGAAAATGGGAAGGGAATCATTTTGCAAATAAATGGCAGTAGTTTGTTGTTACCTTTGAACATGGCACTTGTTTGCATATCATTTCAGTCAATTGGGTATTTAGCTGATCTCCATGATGATCCACTTTCATGAGTCATGTCACTCCTTTGACTCTTTCAAAAGAATGCATAGTCCATTGTCGCACTGTGTGTTTGTCTGGTTTAGTCATGTTGCCAAGTCTTTTGTTGTGCCACTTGATGTTCAAAGGGAAGTTGAAGAAGTTTACCTCTGCAGTCAAAATAGTCTCTGTGTTAGTACTTTTGATTCAGTCTTACGGTTACTACATTCACATCATTCTAGAAATATATTCTAAGTTTTTTGTCGTTGACGTGGGACTCATCATGGCCCTCCTTCGACGAGACTATTCCCATCGACATCAGCTCATCATCCGAGAAATAGTCTTAGAAACAAAACTTAGTACCTTGAGATCTGTATTCCTTAATCGCAGATTCTCTTGCTCTCGACATAGGTTCACATCATTGACCTTTGATCGATAGAATCAACTGGGTGTTCGACATCAAAACATCTATTCATTCTCAGTAGATTGTACTAGGGTACCTTGGGAATCATTGACATCAATGGTGATCTCCCTCGCACTTGTTAACGGTTCACATCATTGGCCGGTAATCAAGTTGTTTCTACCATGTTCAACTTCAGATCATTGTAATCACATGGATAGAATCTTACTTTGTGGAAGACGAGACGAAGACCCTAGGTATTTGTTTAGTGCTCATTGCTTTCCCTAGGTTGTGATGGATTTTTTTATATCTAGCATGGATCCACGTTTGTATGGTCGTGGCTATACTCAAATTTGCATCTGTATGACATAGATCTACATTGTATGTTTGGTAGCTATGTCCAAGTTTGAGTCATCTATCACATGGATCTACGCTATATTCTATTATCCATGCTTGTTTATTCCTCTCATGGATCTTCTTTGTATTGGTCCGTAGCCATGAGTTGGTTACATGTGTCTATGAGTTAAAAATATTGATGTACTACAGATGCCTACTAGACGACATTCTCTGACCGAGCTAACATTTTCACCTCGAAGTGACAACTTGTTCTCTCAAAGATCTTGCTTATCGTATCCCTCTAAGTCTGATGCTTTGGGGGGAATTCTGTTATATCCAAATCCTGTCACCATCATGTGATAAGACCCTTAACTTCCATGTTTTCCCTTAATCCCAGCACTTAGAGTGGAAACTTGCTATGTTTGTCAATTCTACTTGGAAAAACCTAGCACCGCGCTTTTCTTGTGGCCCATGAGTGGTACCTTTCTCAGCACCGCCTATATCCTGTTTTTCAGAAGAGGTGCCACCGACTATGGTATTTGGTCCAAAAGCGGTTCTCATCTAAAGCGTTCTGTCATAAGAGAAGAAAAGCGTTACCCTGGGTAAAATGGGAAAAAGAGAAGTTTATCGAGGCTTCTAGATCATGAGCCTCGTGTCCTCCCTTATCCCTATCATTGTGGGTTAGTTTGAGCTCGAGATCCCCCATGGTATGATCTTGGAGCCACCTCACCCACAACTCTCTCAACTATTCCTATCCATTGAGCCTTATAAACACAAGCTCATGTCCATAGTTGAGAGAGATAACTATAGAGGTATTGTTATGCTGTTGGATTGACCACTTAGCCCAAGTCATTGGAGAGCATAGAGAGCAAAGTTGGAGCTTATGGGGATGAAGTGTTTATCTCATGGAGGGGCTTGTTGACACTAAGGAAACGGTTGTAATATTCTCGATACATTCTTAATGCAAAGCTAATTTCCATCCCATATTACTATTGTTTTGATTTCACATGTACATGTCGTTAGATTCCTTAGTCACTAATATGGATAATTAGATGATTTCCTGGTAGCTTTGATGTGTTTGCAGGTACACAAGTTCACAATCGAAGTAGTATTATAGGTGTCTACGACATTCAGGGAAGGTCTTCATCCTTGTCGTTCACTCATTTGTTCTGGATCTGAACCATTCAGACCAGAGGAACAACTTATGTCCGTAGAAGGTGTAGTATTCCTTATTACAGTGAATGACTACGAAATGGGTCATTAATGCTTCTCCCACCCATTTATGGATTGGCCATCATCCACAAAGGCTTCAGCACCATCTCCAGGGTCTTTAGCACCATTAGCAGGGTCTTCATCATTTTCAGCAAGGTGGTGGCTACAAGATCCAGCCTTGTGGGTACAGGGCCCTGGTCAACTAGGTACAAGGTGCTTCAAGGCACAAACCCACTCTGTAAGGGGTCCATGACACTGCAAGTGAGACTTGGAGGCATCAATGACAACCTGTGGGGCCACTGCAAGTCCATGTTGGCATCAATGACAATTTCATCAACAGGATAGACTCAATGGCGATAAGACTTTGATGCATGTCATTTTGTTAGCATACTTGACATATTGGGATGATAGGAACTGAATGATTTTGTGGTTTAGAATTTTGTCTATATAAATTGCTAGTATGATTGGTCTTAGAAGTATGGTTGGCATATACACCTTGTAGATGTATCAACATTTTTTTTGTAAATTCCTTCTTCAATTTGATTCATTCTAATGAATGGAAAGGAAGAGAGTTTTTTTCGGGTGAAAAAAAAGGTGCTTGTAAGTATTGTTGCATCCCTTTCATGAAAAGAATATTGATCGAGTAATGTGTAAAGTGGAGAAGGAATTTAGACCATTTACACCTTTTATTATATTTTTTAATAATTTTTAATACTCTTTAGAGCAAAGTAAGATTGAAAAAGTGACGTAACATGAATCATATGGAGGTGTGGTAGTTAAAATATATTATATTGGTGGTTTTAAATAGAACAAATATTATATTTGGTATTTTTTACATCGATATTTGTTTATATATTAGAATTTGTGGTGGACTAGTACCTATGATTTTCTTAAATTGCATGAGGATGAGACAAGTGTACTATCCACATTGATTTTAAGGCAGTCATAACAAATTCAAAATAAACAATTTAAAAAGGTATAAAAAATAACTAGTAGTTGATGCATGGATAACTGGTAGTTGATGCATGAATACCTGGTAGTCGATGCATGAATAACATGTGACACTTAAATTATGACCTAGCGTTGTTCAATGGCCACAAGTTAAGTGGCTATGCTAACTTAATACTCTTTAGAGCAAAGCAAGATTAAAAAAGTAGTCCAATAAGATCTAGAGGGAGCCAGGTCTTTTACCAAGTCTAGATGTCATGTGTTTATAAAGGGGACATTTGTTTTATGAATTATAAGGAGGTAACTTCCTCCTTATATATATATTCTTTTAAACAATGCTATTAAATTTGTAAAGGGGTTTACTCTTTCCCAATTACTTATTTTTAGTAGAAGTGAATTGGAGTAATAACATTTTGTAGGTTGAGAATCTAAGATGTTTCGAAGGGAGTAAAATTTGTAAGGTGTTTTAGGTGATAGTGGTCTAATCAATTTTATTTCATTTTGGTCTTACATCTTAGGCCTACCAGAAATTGAATAAGGGGGCTTGAGGAACATGTTATGGTGATTATTAGTCCCTTATGATTGTATTGGTAAAAAAAAATATTCTATCTATCTTTTCCCCAAATAATCTCATTTTCATAAAGAAACATAAAGCAATTTGAGATAAAGAAGACAAACAAAGAAACATAATGATTTCTAGTTGAATACACTGAATCATACTTTATATTGTTAAGGAGACAAGTACAGGGACACAATCATTTGTACTTGAAGACAACTTTGGTCACAAATTTAAATCATATTGCATATTTATTTTGTAAATTTCCTTGAATGTATGTTGAGGGGGGAAATCCTTGTATAGTATAGGGATCACTATACCAAAATGGATGGAGAGATTTCTATCCTAACTCCCTCTAGGATCACAGATCCATATCTGCATAAGCAACCAAATAATGAAACAAATAGATGAACCATTCAAGAGGAAAGGACAAGAGCTACATCTATTAATATGGTTGTCCTATCACTTTCTCTTGCTCCTGATTTTTAACATTGATCCAACCTACTAGATCTATAACATGCACAAATATGCCAAATATTTATCACTATTTATGGAATAACAAAAGTATAGATCTAAACATAAATATTGTAAATATTCATAATTAATCCTAATTAATCTACCAACGAGATTAACCGTTTGAATAAATGCACATTCAAGATAAATCAAGCATTAAAAATAATATTAGGAAGGGAAAGAGGGTATATCTCTATCAAACAATAATTACATATACCTAGTAATGTCACTAGCATGTTCTAAAACCATTGTCTATGTCCCTCTACAACATGAGCCACTCATGATTTGTGCCTCCTAAGTCTCCAATCCCCTTCTTGATTAGGGTGGGGAACCTAAAAAGGGATGTGGACTTCACCAATCGAGGGGGTGATGAGAATCTCAAAGGTGGGGATCTTTGATCAGGGAAATAGGAATAAAAAATTAGGAAATTAAGACTAATTTCTCCAACATAAGGATACCAATATAATTCTCTTCTTCATCCCCTTTATTTGGCCTCTTCTTATAGGAATTTACAAAAGCTTGGTGATAGACTTCATGGCATGTGAATTACGTGGATACAAGTCATATATACTCTTGAATATGTGAGAACTTGGCAATTGCAAGTCATGCACAAGTTCCATGCTCAATTAGGAGCATTTTCCAACTCAATATGAAATTTCTTCTCAATTATGAACTTTTCCTTAATTATGAAACAATTATTATTTCATAATTATGAAATTGTGAGAAAATTATTATTTCATTGTGAAATAATTATGAAATTATTACCCAATTATGTAATTTCGATCTTATGAAATCTAATAACATTCTTACAAGTCCTAATTATAAGTACAATAGATCCCCCTTAAGGTATGACATCAAAAGAGGAACTGATGGTCGAAATACATTGTAAATTAATATGAGGAAAACGTTTAGGTGGAGTTCCCTGGAATTATATATATATATATATATATATATATATATTCTTTTAAACAATGCTTTTAAATTTGTAAAGGGGTTTACTCTTTCCCAATTACTTATTTTTAGTAGAAGTGAATTGGAGTAATAACATTTTGTAGGTTGAGAATCTAAGATGTTTCAAAGGGAGTAAAATTTGTAAGGCGTTTTAGGTGATAGTGGTCTAATCAATTTTTTTTCATTTTGGTCTTACATCTTAGGCCTACCAGAAATTGAATAAGGGGGCTTGAGGAACATGTTATGGTGATTATTAGTCCCTTATGATTGTTTGGGTAAAAACAATTATTCTATCTATCTTTTCCCCAAATAATCTCACTTTCATAAAGAAACATAAAACAATTTGAGATAAAAAAGACAAACAAAGAAACATAACAATTTCTATTTGAATACACTGAATCAGACTTTATATTGTTAAGGAGACAAGTACAAGGACACAATCATTTGTACTTGAAGACAACTTTGGTCACAACTTTAAATCATATTGCATATTTATTTTGTAAATTTCCTTAAATGTATGTTGAGGGGGAAAATCCTTGTATAGTATGGGGATCACTATACCAAAATGGATGGAGAGATTTCTATCCTAACTCCCTCTAGGTTCACAGATCCATATCTGCACAAGCAACCAAATAATGAAACAAGTAGATGAACCATTCAAGAGGAAAGGACAAGAGTTACATCTATTAATATGGTTGTCCTATCACTTTCTCTTGCTCCCGATTTTTAACATTGATCCAACCTACTAGATCTATAACATGCACAAATACGCCAAATATTTATCACTATTTATGGAATAACAAAAGCATAGATCTAAACATAAATATTGTAAATATTCATAATTAATCCTAATTAATCTACCAACGAGATTAACCCTTTGAAGAAATGCACATTCAAGATAAATCAAGCATTGAAAATAATATTAGGAAGGGAAAGAGGGTATATATCTATCAAACAATAATTACATATACTTGGTAATGTCACTAGCATGTTCTGGAACCATTGTCTATGTCCCTCTACAACATGAGCCACTCATGATTTGTGCCTCCTAAGTCTCCAATCCCCTTCTTGATTAGGGTGGGGAACCCAAAAAGGGATGTGGACTTCACCAATCAAGGGGGTGATGAGAATCTCAAAGGTGAGGATCTTTGATTAGGGAAATAGGCATTAAAGGTTAGGAAATTAAGACTAATTTCTCCAACATAAGGATACCAATATAATTCTCTTCTTCGTCCCCTTTATTTGGCCTCTTCTTATATGAATTTAGAAGAGCTTGGTGATAGACTTCATGGCATGTGAATTAGGTGGATACAAGTCATATATACTCTTGAATATGTGAGAACTTGGCAATTGCAAGTCATGCACAAGTTCCATGCTTAATTAGGAGCATTTTCCAACTCAATATGAACTTTCTTCTCAATTATGAACTTTTCCTTAATTATGAAACAATTATTATTTCATAATTATGAAATTGTGAGAAGATTATTATTTCATTGTGAAATAATTATGAAATTATTACCCAATTATGTAATTTAGATCTTATGAAATATAATAACATTCTTACAGGTCCTAATTATAAGTACAATATATCCCCCTTAAGGTATGACATCAAAAGAGGAACTGATTGTCGAAATACATTGTAAATTAATATGAGGAAAATGTTTAGGTGGATTCAGGTGGAGTTCCCTGGAATTTGGCTTAGAAAAGTACCTACAACAAAGGACCAAAATATTGTATGGTCCTTCCATGAGGTGGGCATACCTATGAGGTGGGCATACCTATGAATGGTTCTCCATGAAGTACCAATTCCATAAAGTATGTGGTGTGGTCTTTCCCAACTCAGGAAATAACAAAATAGTGGAAATACTGCTACAACCCAAGGTAATCAATCCAAATTGTCTTCTTGTATGTATCCTTACCATTGTTGTGATTATTATTAACCGTCCCTTTGACCACATAATCTAATTGCCTATTTCCCTAGCTTAGGAGGTCTTCATCACACCAGTAGTGCATGGGGGACACACCTAGGGGACATCTGCCACTTACTACACCTAATTGCATGAGTTTAGGATCCCTAAGGGCCAATCTCTGTAATTTAGGAACCCACTTTAAGTGCCACTAGCAATCTCCTTCAGTGGACCTTGGTAGGTAATCAATCATGTTCAGGTATTCTCTAGTTACTATCAGTTAGATCACAATCAGTTATCCTAGCACAAATTTGCATGATTGAAAGGAGTGTGGGCGCCTTTTCTCACCTACCCTCGTCAGTTAACTAATTGTAGACTAAGTTAGTTATCCAGAGTTGCATTAGTGAGCTCTAGTGGTGATTTTTCCACACTGAGTTATCTCTGGAGTCAGTCTGAGTTGGTCTATTCAAATCCTCCTATATGTATAACCATTTTATTCCATATTATTTACTGATTCATGAATATAAGCATATTATTCCAATTTTTCCCATGTGTGTGCAATTTTGTCATTATTAATTGAATAGTTTATGCAAAATTATTCTCTCTCTTCTGCAACATTCTCTTCCATTTGAATTCATGCAGGCTTATGATCAAATGCTTCTCAGAATTTAACATGGTATCAAAGCAGGTATCCATGCCTGCCTCGAACCTTGGAAACTTCCATTGATGCACTAGAAGCCATTGAGTTTCCACATAATTCTTGGAATAATTGCATTTCTCCCTCTGGATTGTATCCATAGAATTCTATCCAGGTGTTATGTACTTAGAGAAAGTGCACGTGTCGAAGTGAAGGGTGTTTGAGCTAAATTAATTCAAATCATAGTTTATTTTGTGAGTACAATTTCAACAAAAATATTTAAAATTCATAGCCAACTTTAAAGAGGTACCACAACATTTACATATCATCTTAGAAGGACTAACATGGCTTATTTAAAAGGTATTTCCATGATCTGAAATGATTTTTTCACGGAATTCAATTTGAGTCTTTGATTTGAGAGATATGTTCAATTGAATATCGAAGGTTTGCAACAACTCACATCCATCTGTGCATTCTCTTGATATTTCTCACTCCATAGGATGAGATAGGCCAAGTTACTTATATTATTTGAAATATCTTTTCAATGTCTCAAATAGGCCTTCGACGTAATTTGATTTCGCTGACTGTAGAAGAAGCTGTGATTGAATTTGAAACATGACATCAATCATGTTTTTTGAGTTTTTATTTCAACTTACATACATGATTTGATTTACATGTACAAATTATTATATTCAAATTTATTCTTGAATTTGAAGAAGAAAATAACATAAACCTCTATTGTACAAAATCAAATATGGATTTGAGATCATTTCCCCTTCTATCACCATTCAATTATGCTGAGTGGAAATTGAATATGGTTGCATATCTTAAGAGCCATGATCTCCTTGATGTGTCTTTTGGAGCTGGTAAAGAATCTTAATGACATGAAAATGATTGGATAGATGACAGTGAAAGAGAACATGCGAGAATGTGCATGGTAATGACTCCTAATATTTGTTATCTCATGGAATCTGCTGAATATCCATTCAAGCTCTAGCGAAATCTAGATCGATACTTTGGTGTGAAAAAATAAGTAGATAAAACCTGAAGTGAATCCAATTCCTACTCAAGTGTTCTTCCTTCATATGTCTTAGCCTCAATTCTCTTCGACGAAGTTGTTCAATATGAAGAAGAAGCAAAATCTTTAACTCAATCAATTCGAAATGTTGAGAGTATCCTTGTAGTGACTCCTTCTCCTATTGCTCAAGAAGTTTATGAGATATCTTCTCATAAATTTGATACAGAAGAAGATATTCAAACCTCCATTATTGAAGAAAAACTATGCTTCCATCCTACTTAGTCATTCTCTGGTGATTCTTCTATTCTAAATTTTATGCAAAGTTTACCAGTGAAAGCTCAAAGAACTGAAAATAAATTTGATTCCTCTCTCTCCACTCTTGCTGCTGGTGTGCAGAAAAGTGATACTTTGGATTGTTTGGAATAAATATAATATTTTAGGAGTGATCCATTCTTCCTCATTGATATATTTCTATCAACAAATTCCTACATGATTGCTAGCACCAATACTCATAGTTTTGTTGAAGAAGGAGAACATAGTGCATATTCCATCTCAGTGGCGCACTTGGAACCTTTGTTCCTTATTCTTGGATCTAATATCACCTTAATTGCTTCTAATTTCAAGTTTAAGGAGCCTCCATTCATGCTTGTAGTTGTTCTCATTGATTTTGGTGTGAAAAAACAAGCACCTCAAGTATCCTTCAAAAAATTTGTTGTTGGGGACTCTATATCAATTTCTTCTCATGAGTTTATCGATGTGATGGATAGTGATTCATTGGATATTTTGGAAGCTATATCAAATTATGGAGCTCAATAATTCACTCTCCATGGTACCAGGCCTCCTCCTCCTTCTTATATGATCACATGCACACTTCCTTATAGTGATACTGAATTTGGAGACATCATGCATTCGCTTGGACACTTTCTCCTCACATCTAGAGATGATTTTACCTCACAAGGTTCAATGTTCAAGGATGGAACATCTCAATTGCTTGGGTTTACATCACATGGTTCAAATTATCAAGCACCTTTGATCTCTCAACAGTGTACTCAGTTGAGCATATTCATGTTCTTCCAAAGAGGAAAATTCCTCCAGACATAATCCATCTTGCAACTGTCTATGTTCATGATCAAGTCAGCCATATTCCTCTTCTTCCAAAGAGAAAAATTACTCTATACATAATCATTTATTTTGGAGAGGTTCACATGCACAGTCCCAGGATACTAGTGCACACAATGACCATCACTATGCAAACTGCATCTTTGTGGAGTGGTATTGTAGAAACATTTTTCACAAGTTTTTGATATGAAAGCTTGATCCTGATTTTCCTGCTTATTTTGAGTGGGGGGGGGGGGTGTTTCCCATGAGGTTTTCCCTATTTACTTCATTTTAATAAGAATTTATTATTTTTTTCATTTAGATTATATGGGCGACCTTTGATCTTAGTTTCCAGGGCCCAGGTTATCCAAAGTCAGGATTAAAGGGGGGTGTTGGGATTATTATTAAGCCTCCCTTTCACCACATAGTCTAATTGTCTATTTTCCTAGATTAGGAGGTATTCATCACACCACTAGTGCATGGGGGCACACCTAGGGGATATCTGCCACTTACTGCACTTGATTGCATGAGTTTAGGATCCCCAAGGATCTATAATTTAGGAACCCACTTTGAGTGCCACCAGTAGTCTCCTTCAGTGGAACTTGGTAGGTAATCAATCATGTTCATTTATGCTCTAGTTACTATCTGTTAGATCACAATCATTTATCCTAGTTCCATTTTGCATGATTGAAGGGAGTGTGGGTGCCTTTTCTCACCTACCCTCATCAGTTAACTGATTGCAGACTAAGTTAGTTATTTGGACTTGCATTAGTGAGCTCTAGTGGTGATTTTTCCACACTGAGTTAGCTCTGGAGTATGAGTTGGTAGATTCGAATCCTATATTAGGAATTCTAATCCTCCTATACAATGTACAACTATTGTATTCCATATTATTTATTGATTCATGAATATAATCATATTATTCCAATTTTTCCCCTTGTGTGTGCAATTTTTTCATGATTAATTGAATAGTCTATGCAAAAATATTCTCTCTCTTCTGTAGCATTCTCTTCCATTTGAATTCATGTTGGCTGATGATCCTATGCTTCATTGTATTTAACAACCATGTGAATAACGTTAGAATATTACATACTTATGATATCATTTATTAATCATTTTTAGTTAATTTCCTATATTCTAGACTATGTAGTTGGCCTCCACTTGCACTACTTGGTCAATACTTGCCATATTTACCCCAAGATCTCCTTACACTGATTCTAGATAATATTCTTCCAAATTTATTGACTTCCTAGATTAGCAACTGCGCCTTCCTGCCATTTCTGCCTTTAGACTGCTTTTCCTACTTTTTAGTGGATAAGGTAAATCTAGTTAACTAGGAAACTGCAATATTTTTTGGCCGACCCATCATTCATGATTTTCTCTCTAGATTCCATGATTAGCAATATTTTCCATCACTCATCATCACTCACTCATGATTTATCCAATTCATGAGCTCTTGGACTGATTTGGAAAGTGATTAGTCACCTATGGGGGTTTTGCATATTTGGTAAGCCTTCTTTATGAACTAGCATGATTTGTATCCTTAGCACCTTGATTTTTACACTCAAGGATGTATTATTTATGTACACCATTGTTGATAAATAATACATGGAATATTTCTCCATCATTCTTCACTTCTCTTGTATTCAGTCTGTTTATTCCTCTCTCTAGTTTTCTTGTGCATCTTTGTAAGAGATATGATTTGTGGAAGATTCACCTGCTGATTTACTACCTTTTATTCAAGAATATAATATCAAATCTCTACATGGTATTATATCCTTTCCATTTATAATTCTACATGGTATCGGAGCGCAAGGTTCCTTAATCTATCAGAGTGCAAGGTTTCTCAATCTATCAAGCTCTACTAGCAAAGGAGCTCAAGCTAGCAGCTTGATTGAGCTTACAAAGTATCTCTTCAATTTTTTTTTTTGTGTGCAGGTTACAAAGAGTATCTCTAGGAGTGCATCAACAAAAAATAAGGGATTCTTCTTCATCTATGATCTTGACTCCTAACTACTATCATGAATGGAAATCCAAGATTGGAATTCTATTGTGCGGTAAGGGCCTCTACATAGTTTCTATGACTTTAAAGAATTATCCAAATGATATTGTTGAGAAAGCTAAGAGGAGGAATCGAATTAATGAATCCTATGGGTTTCTTTTTCTTTTTATTTTTCCTAATATTATTTTTCATCTTTATGGTTTTACCACTCCAAACCAAGTGTGGACCAAACTTTAGTCTCTCTTTGGAGAACAAGATGAGAAAATAGCACATCAATTGGAGAATGAGTTAATCTCAGTGAGGCTGAGCAGTTTTGAATCCATGGAAGGATTGTTCACCAAGTTTAATGCACTTATTCTTATGCTCAAGCAATGTGGGATTTAGAAGAAGGAATATCAAATGATTCTTTCCATCCTTTTAAAATTGGGTCCTGAATACTCATTTTTTGTGTCAATTTTCCATGCTACTAGGATTACTATTTCAAAATGGAAAATTCCTTCTTTGAGTACATTCATTGATTCACCTACTAAAGAGAAAGACAAATTGGTTCAGATGGGAGCCCTTAAAATCTCCAAAATCAAGGATCATGCTCTTATATTTCAAGGAAGCAAGAATTAAAATTAAAAATAAAAGCAAAAAGTGAAAGAGAAGAAGCCAAAGTCAGATGATGAAGATGAAGGTTCAAATCCTACTGATGAAGGTTCGAATTCCATGAAGAAAGTCAAGAAGAAAGGGAGATCATACAAGTGTTATTATTGCAAAAAAAAAAATCATTCTTATAATAAATGTTTCAAGAATAAAATAGACATCATGTCCAATTTTCTTGCGAAGCATAACATTGAAGTACCAAATGAACCATAGAATCATGTTGAATCCCCAGAGCACTACCACAATGTGTAGTCCCAAGGTGATGTAAATTATGCTTTGAATACTAGAGTTAAATAATTTTCTCAATTATATGATATAGATTCATTTTTGATATATCATAAGAAGAAATACCAGTGTCTTCCTTAGATAAAACACCTATCAGTTCACTAGATCCATCTCCTAGTACTTGTGTTTTTTCACTAGTTCTCGACTTATCTTTATATATCTCTTTCTCACTCCATACAAATGATTTTATTATGATTTAGAAGTAATTTTTCAGGATTATTTGCATGTTATGAAATTATCCATACCATTTACCAATCCTTTGAATACTCATAAGACAATACAAACCCCAAGTTCACTAGTTGATTCCTCATTGGATTCCTATGTAATGTCACTTGTTTTAGTTGGTTTCAAGGATTCTATATTTTTCATTGGTTGGATATCCATGTCATTATTAATATTTGTATTTCTATTAATCATGTTTGGATATGATATAAACATTTATGTTTCATATTTCAAGTCCATATACCATTCGTATTTACTCATCCATCTGTTTTACCCAATTGCACATCCTTTTTCCTACTATGGACCTGTATACTCATTGAGACACTATGCCTATGGTATTTTATTATCCATATGATACATTTAATGATATTTTATATTCTTTTCAGCCTCATTTCATAATTGGGAAGTTTCTACATCAGTTTGAAATGAATATACATGGTATAGTTCACCATTTTGTAGTTATACAAGGAACTGATTTTATTGAGTCTTTTACTCTTTGGGAAGGAGTATGCACAGATTGATTTTCCTTTAATGATTAATTTTCTAGATCATATTATTTTGGAATCAATAAGCATTCAAATAATTCTCCTCCATCATCATATTATGAGCTACAAGGAGCATCTCCACTTGTTTTTTGCAGATACTACATTGATAATCTAGTGCATGATCATGGAGTTCACAACTTCTTAATCAAATTATTCAAGAAGCAGTTCATTTAGCTCATTCAAGTGGATAAAAATATAAAGTGGAGACATGTTTTTTATTTCAGTTCCATGGCCTTTTTGAGGGGGGGATTTTCCCCATGAGGTTTTGGCCTCTTTCCTCAGCTTTTGGACAAAATAAATTTTAAAGGGTGACCATAGACTTGTTGCTATGCTGTATATATACACATATATTTCTGATATTTTTTAGATACCACACCATAAATTCATAATTAAGGGGGGATGTTAGAATATTAAAAATCCACTACATACTTAGGATATCATTAATTAATCATTTTTTGCTATTTTCCTATATTCTAGAGTAGGTAGTTAACCTCCAGTTGCACCACTTGGCCAATACTTTCCATATTTACCCCAGGAGATCATTATATTGATTCTATATAATATTCTTCTATCTTTATTCACTTCCTATATTAGTAATTGCACCTTCCTTCCATTTATTCCTTTAGAGTGCTTTTCAGTGGATAAGGTAAAGCTAGTTAACTAGGAAAATGCAATATTTTTTTTGGCTAACCCATCGTCCATGAATTTCTCTCCAGATTCCATGATTATAAATGTTTTCCATCATTCATCATCACTCACTCATGCTTTATCCAATTCGTGATCTCTTGGACTGATTTGGAAAGTGCTTTAGTCACCTATGGGGGTTTTCATATTTGGTAAGCCTGCTTTATGAGATAGCATGATTTGTCTCCTTAGCAACTTGATTTTTCCTCTCAATGATGTATTATTTATGTACACTATTTTTTATCAATAATACATGGAATAATTCTCCATCATTATTCACTTCTCGTATATTCATTCTTTTTATTCCTCTCTCTAGTTTTCTTGTGCATCTCTGTAAGAGATATATTTTGTGGAAGATTCACCTATTGATTTTTTACTTGTTATTAAAACATAGAATATCAAACCTATACATGGAAGATCCTTTCCAATCATAATTATACAAATAAATGGTCTGGATTCGAACATGGGGGATGTCATTTGATTACCGGTCATTGATGTAAACCATTAACAAACATGATGCAACCCATTGTTGATGATAATGGGAATCAAGGTACTCAATACAATATAGCAAGTGTGAATGAATGTGTTTTTATTTAACACTTGTAGAATATAACAATCAATGGAAATTGATATATTCCCACTATCAATGGAAAGGGAACCCACCACTAATGATTGCAAGCCCCAATGTACTATAAAGGTCTTTAAATATCTCTCCCATAGAAAAATAATTTGATGCCAATGGGAAGATATTTGTTGGAAGGAATGCATTAAGGAATAATCCAACAACCAACATGAGCATATGACAGGAACTAATTTGTTTCGAAAGGTATTGGATAAATCTTTTGCATGAACAACACTAAGTACATCTTTTGCATGCACTAGATGAAAGTAGCACATGAAAAAGACACTCTGAACTACAATTGATTATGAAATCTATTTGCAATGATGAGTAATTCCACTAATGTTGAAAATGGAATCAAGGTATAACATGAATCCCAAATTTTGAATAAAGTTTTTGTCATGAAACATGTGGGAAACCACTCAGTACCAATAACGAGGTGGCATGTTTGTTCATTTTTCCACAATTTAGAAATGTCAAAAAGAGGAATCTATCGATGTGAATTGTGTTTCTAAACACATGTAGAACCAATGATTATGACAATCCATCTTCGAGAGAGATCAATTACTCAAAGTTCTAGTTACTCTAGGTTAATTAATTAGAGTACTAATGTGTTGTAGTCAATAAGAGATGACCCTCTAATGATAAGTCTAAGTTGTATTCGCTAAGAAATAGGGCACTATTAGGGTTTGTATCTATTTTAGGGATTTAAATAAGGCTTGTCTGAAAGACAATTACCCAAGTCCATACATCGATCAAATCATCGGCAATTGTGTTGGAAGTGTCATTTTCTCTTTTATGGATGGATTTTCTGAATATAATCATATCGATATACAACCTACTAATCAACATAATATGACATTAATTTTTCCATGGGGAACCTTTGCCTACCGTAAACTTCCTTTTGGCTTGAAAAATGTTGGAGCTACGTTCCAACGAGCCATGTGCTATTCCTTCCACGATATCAAGCATATAGTGGAACCCTACCTGGATGACCTACCTTCCCATTCACAATGGAAAGAGGATCATTCAGGGAATCTTAGGGCTATTTTGCTTAGATGTCATCCGATATCATATTCATCTCAATCCACATAAATTCATTTTTTATGTAGAGACTGGATGTCTACTTGGATTTGTTGTTTCCAGGGATGGCATTCATATCGATCCTTTGAAAATTGTTGCCATTGTGGCCTTACCTAATCCAACCAATATTACAAAACTTCAAATTTTGCAAGGGAAGGAAAACTTTCTGCATCATTTTGTGTGCAATTTTCGTAGAAAATATGCATGGATACATGTGTTTATTGAAAAATAACATTCCATTCATTTGGGATGCTTTCGATCAACAAGATTTCAATAGTTCAAAATATTCCATTACACACTCGCCTGTGTTGCACTGCCCAATTACTCAAAAGACTCAATTTTTTATGTCGCCACCTCCACTACTACCATCGATATGGTCTTAGTGTAAGAAGATACAAATAGTCAAGAACATGTGATTTATCATCTTAGTAAGAGCTTATTGGACTATGAAACTTGATACTCACATGTGGAGAAGTTGGCTTTGGCTATGGTCATCGTCATGCAATGTTTTCATCACTACATCCTACTTTGCACTATTAATGTAGTTGAGGTCCTAAAACCCGTGTATTACATTCCGACTCGTTAGGAAATTAGGGGAGAGTACTCTCATTGGATTGTTATCCTGCAATATTTTGACATTGAGCTCACCCAAACTACTTCCAAGAAGTCATTAGTCTTTGTGAAGCTAAAGTGTGACCTTCCCCATGCTACAATGGAAACTGATCCCAATGACTCATTCCCTGATGAGTGTTTGTTCCAAATTAGCATGAATGACCCCTGGTATGAAGATCTAATCATATATCTCTAGAATCAATGATTTCATACTAATCTATCTTTCGATGATCGTCGTTGCATCCGACTCCACGCAAAATACTATTTAATCATCAATGATACCTTATATCGACGTGGTATTGACTCTGTTATGTGAAGATGTTTAACACATGAAGAGGATGAAAAGGTATTGAATGATTTCCACTTTGGAGAATGTGGCAGTCATCTTTCTGGGCTGGTTACAACCCAAAAATCCTTCACGCTGGATATTTTTGGCCCTTGATCTTCAAATATTTCCATGAAGCAGTTAAAAAAAGTTGGCCACCCTGTCATCTATTTTATACAAAGAAGTGAACCCACCCTGCTCCGCTCTACCCCATCATTTTTGTTGACCCTTTTGCCAAATGGGGGATCAATTTTATACATTGTAAGCCTACCTCATCTGGGGGGCATGGTTATATCATTGTAGCTATGGAATATTTTATGAAATGGGATGAGGCAATGCCTACATATGTAGAGGATGGTAATACTGTCTCCCTATTTCTTTTAATCATGTTATAGCTAGGTTTGGGGTTCCTCAAGCCATAATTACTGATCACATATCTCATTTCCATAATCAAATGATGCCCAAGCTAAGCACTAAGTTGGGTTTTCATCATGACAACTCAACTCCCTACTATCCGCAAGCTAATGGCCAAGTCGAATCCATTAAAAAAGTTCTAAAAACTATGCTTGGTAGGATGGTAGGGGGAAATAAATAAAATTTACACTTAAATATGTTCTCGTCACTATGGGCCTACAAAACCTCTATAAAAATAGTAATCGGTTTCACGCCTTTTCAATTAGTCTACATATTAGAATTTGTTTTACTTATTGAATGTGAAATTCCATCCTTGAAACTAGTTGTCGAGCTTTTTCCTAATACCTCGGCTAAGGAATAACATTTCCTTTATCTCACAAACCTTGGTGAAAAATGAAGAGATGATACTTTTGCTAACGAATCGTATAAGAAACATATCAAGGCTCAATACGATAAGTCAACTAAACCTCATGTCTTTAACGAAGGAGATTTTGTTATGACATATGATCAAAAACCTGACCAATTAGGGAAAGGGAAATTGGAATCGATGTGGTACGGTCCCTATGTCGTAACTAAAGTCTTAGATAAAAGGGCCTATGAGCTAGTGGATTACGATGGAAAACCTTTCGTGAAGCCTCGCAATGGGATTTACCTAAAAAGGTACCATGCTTAAAAACATTTGCATCAGTACCTTGTAAATTTGTGTATATTTGACTTTTGGTGTGGTTTGATTAATTTAGTGAGGTTTTGGAATCTTTTTGGTCACTTCTTATTTCATGTTATGTTTTGAATCTACAAATGAATCATTACTATGGTTTTGTAGATGGATCTAGCTGCCATACCCTAAATCTTGCTTCAGCATCCTAGGTACTCTATTCCCAATCCCATGACTTAGTTAGTCCAGGGGGATTTTTCTTAGGTCCCACTACTAAAAATATCATTGAATATCATGCAGTGATAGGGTTGTTGGCCAAAGCTTCATCTCATGATGTTTATCACATGGTTTTCTATTTGGACTCTCAGTTAGTGGTTTCCCATTTGAACCATGTCTACGCTATCTTCAACCCTATATTCCTTCATCTCTTTCGAAGAGTATGCATCCTTGAATGATCATTTGAGTCTATTACCTATCAACATGTTCCAAGATATTATAATTCAATTGCTGATTCACTTTCTAATTATATGCTGGATTGGAATATTTCCCATTCTTGAAATTTTGATGTGTGAAAATAACATGAGAAATTGTAAATATACAGTGTAAAAGATAAGATCCATGTAAATTACATTCCATTACAAAATTTCCATAGGATGCAAAAACAAGTCTGTATATATATAGATAGATATAGATATAGATATAGATATAGATATATAGCCTTATCCATTCAACCTGGAATCATATAAGGAGAGGTCTCCATTGATGGCGATGTCTCTCTGTTCTGCACCCCAATCTGACTAGAAAATGGTAACCTGATTTTGTAACATCATACAAGGTTTTGGAAAGGATGCAACCGCACATGCAAGGATAAAATGAGTGGTGACTACATAAACAAGGCTTAGGTAGATCGATCAGACTGAACGCTACGGCAAAACGCTCAACGTCAATTTTAAGAAGCAACGTTCAAGAATAACTTTTTTTTGTTTCTGTTTTTATGATGTAACTAAATTGTGATTAATGAGAAAAGGAAGGTCTCTTAGGCAGAACAATGATGTAAGCTCTCCTGAGCAGTTCAAGTTATTCTATGAATAAAGGATTTTTTTATCTGGAAAAAAAAAAATATATATATATATATATATATATATATATATATATAAATTTTTGGTACAATAATGTGGTCTTGAGACCTAATCCAAAGTATGCTAGCTTTCAATACAATAGGATAACAAAAAACTAAAGCTCATGGCTTTTAGTGTACATCTCCTACTAAACCCTAGTGATGCTCATGGTAGCACATGATCGCTCTTACCACTCTATGTAGCAAGCGACCGAAACATCATAACATACCAATCGTGTGTCGTCGATACCTCCTTGGGAGGTCATTTACTGATATGTTGGGGATGTCTAATGTAAGCCTCTAGAGGTTCTCATCGACCTCCTACATCTCCTCATTAGAATCCTAGTGTACAAATCTATCCCCCACTCTCTTGTCAATAGGTGAAGACCCTACTGACCTGGATATCCCAGCATCTGCATAGTAGGAAAACATATCTCAGTATAAAAACTAAAAAATCATAAGAAAACATAAAAATATGTATTTCAGTGTCTTTATTACTGAGATCACCCCATTGCTCTCCTTCGGGAAGAGCTAATTCTAGATCACCATAGAAGTCTGTTCCTATATAGGCATAGTCCTCAATAATCAGAAGTTGGTAATCAAACCAAAAGAAGAAAGATGCCCCGTACTTGACTCTAGTTCCCCCACCACCCTGGTGGGCCATCACCTAATCCCGTTGTAGCATACGTGGATCTCGTTCCTCAAGTTCGTTGAAGGCCACTTGAGTTCTCAACAGTGGGACTCTCTCTAAAAGGAAGGATACTAGAATGGTTCCATGCCCAAAATGCTTCAACTCACCCCAGCAACATTTGGTAAGTTGCTCCTTGAATATCACCAACAAGGCTTCTGCCCAGTTAAACATAGTAGGTGGCATTTCTTCTAGGGCATATAGAATATGGTCCCTAGAATCCTGGTGTGACCCATGGATTCCTGATACTCATTGCATGGTAAAGAGAACTATCCTCAAAGGTAGATCCATTACATCTTTGATAGTGATTTTCTTCCTGCTCATTTGAGTGCCAAAAAAACAGTATTGGTTAGTAAGGCCTCGCGTAGTCATATCCCCACCTTGTGGACCATTTAGTGATATGTGTACTCCCCTCCTGGAAATCCCTGTAAGAAAGTAAATATATTCTACCTCCATTCTGAGTATATGATCCCCCACCTCGAATTATTGTTGCTAAGGATTCCACATCCTGATTATATACTCCAGTAGTCTAATTTGGGCCCTCATGTTGGGAACTTAGAATAATTTTAAGAGTCCAAACTCTCGAAGTGTGTTGACCATACCATGGTCATTTTCCCCACGGATATAATCCAACTCATGTTCTCTTTCCTTCCATACAACCATTCTGGTTCTTTCACTCTACCAAACATTCAAATGGAGGTATGAGAAACCATCTATCATCAATTCCAAACCTTTAAAAAAAAAATCTGGCCCCATTTTTTATTTTTTTAGGACATTCTACGCCACCTCACTTTTTCCTTTTAGACAGAGTAGTGGCACCACACTTCCCTTTGAGGAAATGTGTGGTGTCGAGCAGCACCACCTTTCCTGTAAGAGGAAAGTGCGGCGCTGGTGAGGCACATTCCCTCCCTAGAAAACGACCCTAAAAACTCCAAAAAAGACCTCAAAAAAAATGAAAACCATGAAATTTAAGGTTAAGAGGATAATAATTACCTTGTCTAGACGATTTGTCAAATATCTCTCACAAATTGCACTCCAAATTTGGTCTCCAAAAGGGATTTTTCTCACCAAGTATGGGTAAAAATGCAAATGGTAACTATTTTTTACTACTTACCACTTTTATTTACCTTTTTTGGCTTTGAATTTTAATAAATTTATTATTTTTTCCCGCAACAGGGTCATATTTTGCCTAGTTTTTTATCAAATTGGTGTATAATAATCTATTTGAGAATTGCAATGTAGCGTAAAAGCCTCTTTAACCGCAGTAATTACTCTAAAATACCCACAAATAATTTGAGGTCCACATTTCGATGTTAAATAAGATATTGATAAAAATGATATGATAAGTGATAAGCTACAATTGAGGGTCTGCTATTTATATTTTGGAGGAATACCCTTTCATTAAGAGTCACATCTTTTTCGTAAAGACATTATTAATTATTATTATTTATTATATATGTGTGTGTGTGTGTGTGTGTGTGTGTGTGTGTGTGTGTGTGTGTGTGTGTGTGTTGATGTTTTATTATTATTGTTGTTGTTGTTGTTGTTTGTTGTTATTACTTAAGTTTGTTACATTGCATTCCCCTTAAGGGAAGCTTTGTCCTCAAAGCTGCATTGACATCAATGTCTGATTTGCTTGAACTGTCATCTCTATATCCTTTGTGACACTTGATGAGATAAGACGATACAAGTTATGGATTCCCTATGATAATTTTCACATCGTATCTTCTGTAGTGACTGGTCCATCCCAGATCTATTTTGATTGGACCTCTGAGATTGTTTTGGGAAACAGGTTGTCTCAATTGTTGCTTAGTATGTCGAACTATTTGCTTGTCAACATAGCTCTTTTGTAAATGCTTATTTTGACCCTATTGTTGGTCAAAATGATGATTATAATTGGGATTTCTTTAAGGCGTATGTGTTGTTTTTTTTTCATCCTTTTTAACTGCGGTGAGGAATGCCTTCATTTCCTTGACTTGACTTTGTTTTTCAGCAAGTCTAGATGCTTTCTCAGGATTTGCACTATTTTGTTCTCCAATAGATTGTTTTTACTCTGAATCTTCTCGAACCTTTCTTCTTGTGAGTTTTTGTCCTCTTTTAACTTCTCGATTTCTTTCTCTATTTCTTGATTAAGATTTAGAAGGCATTGATTTTTTTTTGTTTTTCTAGGAATTTTCCTTCCATGTATTCATTCGAGTTGTCTACCTTCTTGGTACTCTTTAAATTCTTGATCTTCATAACTAATAATTTATTATGATTTCTTAATCGGTATATTTCTTGAGTATTACTTGTTAATGTGTTATAGACTTTTGTAATTTTCAACTTGTGCGCTTTTTTTGAGTCTTCCTCTTTTTGTCGGAGTTCCTCAATCTGTTGCCGAAGGAGACAATTATTTTATTCTTGGCATCTTACTTTTGTCTGAATTTGCATGATTTTATCATCTTTTTTTTTATGATTTTGTTTAATCGTTTTATTTCTTCGTTATTCTCGACTGCATCTTTCAGGATTTTTTGGTTTTGTATATTCTGATTGGTATATTTTTGACTCATTGATTCCTTAGAAATATCATGCTTCATCATGTCAAATACTTTGTGAATTTCTACTTGTAGTTGGGATTAAAATTCTTATTTAGACTTTGCCATAATTCCTGACTTCTGGTATTCTTTGACGATAGTTGATTTTCCTTTTGACTGACTTCTTGTCTTCTTTGATTTTGTCTTGTTTTTCTTTACTCTTGTAATTTAATAATTGTACTTAATACAATTATTAATTTATAATAATAATAATGATATTAATATTTTTTTTGTTTTTGAAGGTTGATATATACTTCTTGTAGATTGGGTGGTTGGGAGGAATGATTGTTACCTTCTCCACCTAAGTTCAAATCTCACTTGCTTCTTATTAGCAATTATTATGTACTTTTAGACTTTTTTTTCCTTTAAGTTTTGTAAAATTCTAGTAGATTGGGTGGTTGGGAGGAATGAGTGTTACCTTCCCCACCTAATTTCAAATCTCACTTGCTTCTTAGTAGTATTTATTATGCACTTTTATAATCAAACCCAAACCCACTTTAAGAAACCACATGTGGTTTCACTTTTACCCTTTTTTTGTTTTACTTTTATCTTTTCTTTTAAAAAAAAAAAAATCTTTCCTTTTTTTTTAAGTTTTATTTTTTTATTTTTATTTTGTGGACAATGTCCAATATTTTAGGGAACCCTAAAAACTAAATTGCACAAAGTGTAAATAATGGGCAAGGGTCGTATAGCTCTGAGACCACTGTAGCGTAAAACCTTTTTTAACCACAGTAATTACTCTAAAATGCCCACGAATAATTCGAGGTCCACATTTCGATGGTAAACAAGATATTGATAAAAATGATATGATAAGTGATAAGTTACAATTGAGGGTCCACTATTTATATTTTGGCGGAATTTCATTAAGAGTCATGTCTTTTCGTAAATATATTATTAATTATTATTATTTATTATATATATATATATATATATATATATATATATATATATATTGATGTTTTATTATTATTATTTTTATTATTATTGTTTCTTGTTATTATTTAAGTTTGTTACATGCAAAACATGTGGAGTGATGTTTATGGGTATGGACGAGTTTTATTTTCGCTTTTTTTGTTCTTGGTCAAATCAAAACAGCTTTCGAGCACATTTTTGAAACTATAGTCGTGCTCATTAAACCCTAGAACTAAGTTTTCGAGTCTACTTTTATTACTTTTTCGGGATTTTTAATACTGTTTACAAAAAAGAAACCCAAATCGATTCCTCTCTAAGCTCTTTTCTAACTCTCGAAATATGAAAATAACACTGAGTGAACTTGTCACTTTTACACTCGTAAAAGTAATTGAAAGGTCATCTTTCCAACAATATTTTACCCCTTTTTCGGTTCGGATTGGCTATTTACGAAAATGGTACTCTAGTCTTTGACTAGAAGAGTTCTCCAAGGTATTATTTTATACTTTTTTCAGGCCTCGGAAACTAAAATTTACGAAAAATGACTTTTTCAAAGTCTTCTTGAGTCCCGTTCAGACTCTCTAAACATGAACGACGCTAAGTTTCCTTTCATTGGACTTGTTAAATTAAACACTGAAATACCCTTTTTGGGAACAAACCCCTCCTTTCTCAGGTTTAGAAAAAATATGAGAATGAAATTATACAATGATAAGCTATAATGAGTGTTTGTTACCTTTTTTAACTCGTTAAAAAATAAAAGAGGCACTCATCAATCATGATGGGGAAATTAAGGGAAGGAAACTATGTTTCATTTGTAATGATGGCAGCTTTCTAGTCACCTTTGAACATGGCATTTGTCTGCATTTCATTCAAATAGTTGGGTATTCAACTTTTCTTTGAGTTGATCCACTTTCATGAGTCATATTTCTCCTTTCAGTCTTTTCAAAGAATGCATAATCCGGCATTGCATTATGTTATGGATCCTCCTCTTCAAGTCAATGCTTCCAAGCCTTCGGTCGTGCCTCCCAATGTTCAAAGGAAAGTTGTATATTGATAATTACCCTCTGCATCCAAACATACCTCTATTTTGCATCATTTACCTTTGAGTCAGTCTTGTGGTTACTTCATACTCAAATTCCATAACTTTTTTCCGAGTTTCATGTTGTTGATGTGGGATTTATCATGGCCCTCCTTCAACAAGACTATTCCTGTCAACTTCAGCACATCTTCCATGAATTAGTCTTAGAAACAAGCTAGTACCTTGAGATCTGCATACCTCAATGGTAGATTTCCTTGCTTTCGACAATAGACCTTCATCATTGGCCTTTGATCGAAATATTCAGCCGAGTGTTCAATGTCAAGCCATCCATTCACATTTGGAGGAATGTACTGGGAACCTTGGGAATCATTAACATTAATTGTGATTTTCCTCACACTTGTTAATGGTTCTCATAATTGACCGGTAATCAATTGGTTTATGCCATGTTCAAGTTCAATACATGTATTCACTTGGATAGAATCATACTTTCTTGAGAACGAGACGAAGACCCTAGGTGTCTATTGAGAATTCATCTGTTATGATTTCTTTTCCCCAGGTTTCGATGGAGTTTTTTGTATGAGTCATTGCATGGATCCACATTTGTATGTTCATGGTTGTGCTTAGAGAGGACAAAACTATGGCACTACTTCTATCATTTAAGCGGGAAATCTAAGTCCCATGAACATGAATAATAAAAATGCACTGGAAAGAAAACATACTCAGAAGCATAATACATACAATCTACAGTGGAAACAAATACATTCAATGTGTTCATCATAATTCCTTAAACAATTATAGTTGCAGAGATTAAACACAAGAGATACTTATCTTGAGAAGAAGCTTGTCCTGCAACCAACTATGTCATTGCAACATTGCACCCAACCATAGGTTAGTGTGCTCACCAATCTCTCAATAGCATTGCCACCCTTGAGCTAGGCATGATTCCCACAAGGAATAAGAGAACAACAATAGGCTCAAACATAGCCAAAGACATGTCAAAATCTAGCCAATCCAAAACTAGATTTGGGTATATCAGGATGCTAAGGAGGTGGAAAGGTTGAATTGCTAAGATAGTGAGCTCAACCACAGAGCTATGGACACCTACACAAGATCTGGCTTGGATTTCCCAACACCTACACACCCAACACAAGGAAACATCCCCTTCTCTACTAAACAATCCCTCAAGCTATGCCTTCCCTTCCAGTTCTTTTCAGAGTGTGCAAGAAAGAGTAACTATCCCCTCTTGATCTCTGAGGTTCCTTCCTTCACTAGGTTTCTCAAGCCAATTATGACCTCTTCCACTCCTATGGTTCATACCAAACAAGGATTTTTAGAACAACAAGCACAAGGGTGCACACAACAACAACTACACATGTTGGGTATGAAGGAAAAACGGTTTGCAACCCAAAAATGTATTGGTAGATGGGAAAGTTTCAATAGTTTTCTTGAAGATTCCTTTGTGGAACCTCATCCCTAAGAATAAGGACAGGTGGAGCTCGATTTCCCCTATCATATGGATGATCCCTCCACCTTCTCATTGGAATCCTCAACCCACTCTATCCTTTGAGGCCTTTAAATGGTGTCTCACCCCTCATGGGAAAGGAGAGGAAGATTGTGTGATAGCATCTAAACTTTGTCCAAATTATCTCATAATTTCTTGAGTGATTAGGAGGCAAGGTGAAGCTTGAGGAAAAACTCCATTGTGAAGAGCTCTTGACATCAAGGCTTGATTGTGATCTCCCCTTCATTATTTTTTAATGCAAACATTGTTTCTTTCACATAAACATTGTGTATCTTATCTTTATGCTTTGTTTATTGTTTATTTCCTTGGTCATTTACATACAATTTCATATTATCTTGTTACTCTCATTTGGTTTGTTTATTTTGCGTCTATTGCAAGATATCCCCATAGCTCAAGCACAACAGGATCATATCTTCACAACCTGTCAAAAGGTATGAGATCATCTCATTCAAGTAGTATAGTTAATTATAAGGAAATATTATTTGTTCTGTAGGTGTTTTGTTCTAGATTTGAGTTATTCAAACTAGGGAAGCAACCTTTATCCGCATTAGATGGGAATTTCCATTAACACTTATAGTTTGATATTTTATAGTACTTCAACAATACAATCAAAATTTCCACAACAAACAATAAATTAATTCAAGATGAACACAAGATTTTCATTAGTTGTTGTTTTCTTTTCAACACCGGAGTCAAATTCTATTGAAACAAGGTATTAAGCAAGTAATCAATCTGCATATCATATACAACATATGAAATAAAACCAGAAAGTCCACAATCACTCACATGCAAAGGTATCCAGTGTCATGTAGCTAGTTTACATTATGCCCTTGTGTTTCTTCCGCAACACATAAATAATTTCAAATTTGTACATATTTTCTTAAATTATTTTCATGTCATCATGTAATCTAGTTCCAATATTCCAATAATTTTGGAAAGACAGACTGAGCAATGCCACTTAAAATTTCTCTGAATTTTTTTGCATACACTAAATAAGAATAAAAAGAAAAACAAATTTGAAATATTTTTGCATGTTTGGTACGAGAACAAGAGACCAACCCCACACAAATACTCCTAGATAAAGAAAATTTATTGAATTTCAACCTAAGTTACACTCGCCATTATTCTTACAATGAAAAAAAAATAACCTCATAATACAAAAACCACATGCAAGGATTTAAACGAGGACTCTAATTTCTTGCTAAACACAAAACTCCTTTGAATTTCAGAAGCATGCATAATTAAAAACACAAACACAACTGACTATCTTGAAGGGAAAACATATTGTGACCATATTTTTGTATATGCATGAAAATATTCTGTGATGCACATAATGTAATAAAAAATATTACAAAATGCGAATTTTAGATCTAAACTTTATTGTTAGAAAAATATTTTATAGGTAAAATAAATGGGGCACCTCCCATCTCAATTACAATTTCTATCTCGAATCTCCTTTCAGGGACTTCATTCATCCCTCTCCAAAAAGAAGAGTTTCCTACGATCTTCTGAGATCTTTCTTTCCCTCATTGACCTAATTCTCTATCCCTTTTTTACCTCTTTAAATTTACAATTTCATCTTTGCAATTGAATACAATCCCTATTCTTACCATATACATGGCATTTCCTTCAACGAATTATACAATATCAAATTGATATACTCAAAAAATCATAATTTTTGTACAAATCTAATATATAACATTGCATTTTGTTTATGTTGATTTTGCAGGTGGAACAATATAACCAGGCACTAGTTTTTTTTTTTTTGTAAACTATTCTATATAATATTAATCCTAAATAAGAGATAAGAGAGAGTGCACTAGACTAGTATGCCACTAGGGAAACCAAACCATTCATAGTGCAAAATAGTCTTTTTTTTGGTCCATATTCCAATCTAGATATACATAAGCATTTAAAAGTGTTACTATACTACTATGTCCAAAAACTACTTTCTTTTCTACATGACAAAAACCATCTGAGCTAGATCAAAAAAAAATCTATCATGATCATCATCTATGATTGGAATTACTAGAACCTCAAAGTCATGAGTAGGGGACTGTTTTTGTTGGGGAACATGCTTCATCTTGAATTCCATACCTATAGTGTTTTCGGCTAGTATGTTTATCTTGGAATCCAAGCTTGAGAGAGCCTTTATCAAAACATTGAACTTGTTGTTGAGGACATTAAACTTGTCGTTGAAGGTATGAAATTGATTTTGGACTTTAATTTCTTGCAAGAGATTTTTGTTATGCTCTTCTTGATTGTACATTAATAATTTTCCTAACAAATTTTTCATTTACCAATACACAAGAATCATTTTGGCATACTTATTCTATCTTGTGCAGGAGGTGTTGGCATCCTGGACCTAGATTTCCTTAGTGGAGAGAGAATATTTCTCTTTTATAACCCATACTTCATCTTGTTGAAGTTTCCCTTTGATATTTTCAAGAATTCATAGGTGGAATGATGCCCCTAGATCCTCAATTTCTTGTTTTACTCTAGGCATGTGGTCATAGCTACAAATCTATCTTGTTCAATCCCCCTACACCCTTCTATTGTATACCATGACTACTTACAGAGGATATATTTTACAACCAGAAGGAGTAAGGAAGAGAGTACTAGTAATCATGACTACCAAGATTTACCTCATATTTTCTTTTATTCCCCACTTCCATAGGGATTTTAAATTCCATTTTACTACTAAGCTACGACCTTTGTATTGTAGGGAGGATGAAACCTTGACTCCTCCAATTTTCTCACCGGTATCCTCCAAAAAAAAATTGAGGACAAAATTTAGGCTTTGATCAATGCAAATCCATTTTCTATCCTTCCCACCATCATAACTATCCCTTGAAAAAAACTAGAGGAAATTCCTAAGACAAGTGGTTGAATTTTGTAGAACACCTCCAAGATGATGACAATAGGAAAGGGTGATCCAACTTGATTTCCCAAGGTCGAAATGAATACACCTTCCACCATGATGATATACTAGTGTTTATCCTTCAAAAAAATTCATCAATCGATGAAATCATTAAACCCTAGCGTCCAAGCACACTCCCCTTCAACAAGCGTCTCCATCTCTATATCCATCAAATCGTCCGAGTGCAAGGGTGGATTGGATGTCCTCCTCTTGTGGTAATTCCTTTCATTACAATGCATGTGTGGGATAGGTGTCCTCTCGAGCTTCAACCACTTGCCTTGGCTTGTGGCATCTATCCTTTACCCTAGAGAACACCCCACTTGAGGGAACTCTAACACTATGTTATAAATATTGTTAGCCTTTACTTGATTTTAGAATTTGGTGTTTCATGTCTACTTTAATTTTTAACTGTTTTGGGCATTTGAGGATGAGGGATTTACATCATTTGTTTAGAATATTTGGATCATTCACTAAAATTTAGATCAGTATTAGTTAGTGTTACTTTGTTGGAATGTATAATTATGACTAGTGTGATGTTGTTGAAAGTGTAATGATGTTTTCTGAGATCTTGTGAGATGTTATGATATTTTAACTAGCAAAAAAGGCATAATACTCTTCATAACTTTCTATATTATAAAAAAAGAGTTATCCCACATTCATCATGAAGTATATTCTCTTATTACCATTGTTTATATAACAGAGATGTTAAAATATTTATACCACATGTATTATGGGATGTGATCTATCTTTGACTCTATCTATATAATAGAGGTGAAGGAGACCCTTTTTGGTACACACGTTGTATTGTCATTGAGAAGAGTCATTGTGAGATAAAGACAAGATGGAATGTGATCTATGGGTATTAAAAATTTTAAAAGTGGAAGTTTCTCGAATAATAAGAAAAAATTAATCATTCCCGTGAATGTTTCTCCATTTGAGGTTTTACCACACAAAATTGGTGTTCTCTCTTTTCTCTTTCATTTTCTCTCTTGCACATAATATTGATTATTTGATGCTTGTGATGATAGGAGATTAAACTACTTAGATTTTGGTTATTGATTTACATTTTAGTAATGTATTTTTGTATGTTAATGTATATGTATCAATAATATAACATGGTATCAAAGTTGGATACTAAGCTCTACCTCTTTTAATAATTTTTTTTTTAAGTCAAGCATCAACTTTCTTTAGTAATTTTTTATTGGGTTTCCCTCTTGTGGATCTCCAATCATATTTATAAACCACTTAGGTTTATATAGAATTTGAACATATATATCTAAGCACTAATATAAGAGATATATGTTGTGAAAAATATATCAATAATAAAAAAATTCATGTAACAAAGGTAAAAGCATAAATCATTACAAAAAAAAGATAGAGAAAATAGCAAGAGAGAATATTGTATTACATTAGTTGGAATGAATGAATTGAGTTACAATATATAGGAAAGAAAATTCAAAATTTTCATGAAAACATGAGGTTCTAGTGAGGCTTAACTAGTGCCAAATACCCTTATTTATCCATGCAAATTCTCATAGACTTAGTTAACTGACTTGTGACTCACTGAGCACTAGTTTTAACTGAAGAATGCACATGCAATTGATTGCATGCACACACACATCCATAAAAAGGTTCAATTAGGTGCTAATGAATGAAGAGTGTCATTAAGGGTCAATTAGGACCTGAATTATTGGATCGCATCTAGTCGCTAACTAACCATTGACTCAGACAATCCTGAAATAAAAATAAAAAAGTTCCCCAAGTCAAAGAATGAAACCGTAGGGTGACTTAGGTGGTAAAATTTAATAAGGTTTTCCCCATTAGAGTCATGAAGTCACTAGGTAGAAGAATTATGCTATGGAGAGATTTATTTTGCTCTGACACCCCCCTATAATCCCCACTAAATGAAATAAATGAAAAAAAAATGAGACCCAACAATTTGCAGCCATGTTAGGTACCCATGTACAAAAAATTCTCTAAAAATTGGGTAAGAGAGAAAAAAACCATATGGGAACCCTCCCCTGATGAGCCTTGGATTTGACATATTTTTATCATCATTTCACCTTATCCATAATCTATTTTTCTTTTCCACAATCATGCACTAATCCCTTCTAATGCTCATCTATGTGATTTTATGCTCAAGTTGTTTTTCCATTACATGTCTTAGTATTTCATTTGATTTTTTAATAACATTGAGGGAATTAGTGTACTATGTATTTGCTTTGAATATTAAATCATCTGTTGGAAGAAACTATAAGATATTTGAGGAAGTTCTATAGCAGCTGCAGAACCTCTACAGATAGCTACGAAAACTATACAAACACCTACAGAAACTCTACAAGAAGCTACAAAACCTCCTGCAGAACTCTACAGAAAGCTGCAGAAACTCTAAAAACATATACGAACACTGTACAGGTAGCTGCAGAAACTATACAAGAAGCTACGAAGACTCTAGAGGAAGTTGCAGAAACTATACAGGAATTTCCAAAAATTGTAGTTCCTCTAAACTCTGTATGTAAACATTGTCAACATGGGAAGAAAACTAGAGCCAATTTTAAAATAAAAGAACATATGACCTCACACCCTTTGGAAATAATGCACACACACCTTTGTGGACCAATCAGAACTAAAATCCTGTAAGGAGATCACTATTTCATGTTTCTCATTGATGATTACACAAGGATGACATGGGTGACATTCCTCAAAGAAAAATCAAAAGCTTTTGAAAATTTTAAAATATTCAAGGAAATGGATGAAAATGAGTCAGGTATGAAAATCAAGTGTCTTAGATCAGATAATGGGGGATAATTTACCTCAAATGAATTCAATGATTTCTATGAAGGTCATGGAATTAAGAGACAATTTTCAGCTACAAAAACTCCTCAGCATAATGGGGTTGTTCAAAGGAAAAACAGAACAGTCCAAGAAGTTGCCAGAACTATGCTCAATGAAGAAAAACTATCAAATTCATTTTGGAAAGAAGTTTATTTGTATACACAATTGTCTACATACTTAATATAGGGAAACTCAGAGTGAATAAGGATAATACTCCCTATGAATTGTGGTATGGACGACCAACCTCAATCAAATATTTTAAAGTATTTGGTAGTAACTGTTACATCAAAAGAAACGAGGATGACCTTGGAAAATTTGACTGCAAGACTAATGAAGGAATATTTCTAGGGTATTAATCCACCAAAAGGGCATATAGGTGTTACAATAAAAGGTTACATAAAATTGTAGAGAGTGTTGATGTGAAAGTAGATGATATAAAACCTAGGAAAGATAAAAATCTTGACATTATTGAAAATACATGTGATGATGAAGTAAAATACTTGAAAAAGGATGAGAGCATTCATAACAAAGAATAAGACAAAGAGAAGCAAGATACACAAGAAGATGAAGAAGAATTCCCTAGACCTGACACTAAAACTCCTTCTAGAAGGATACAAAAGAATCATCTAGAGTCACAGGTCATGGGTGATAAAAATGTTGGAGTCATAACAAGAAGACAACTACCAGGTGTTGAACAAGCCCTACTCTCAATAGTTGAACCCAAGCACTTTACAGAATCCAGCAAAAGTGATGAATGGGTCAAATCCATGAATGAAGAACTAGATCAAATTGAGAAAAATGAGACCCGGGAACTTGTCCCGAGACTTGAAGATAAGAACATTGTGGGAACCAAATGGATTTTCAAAAACAAGTTCGATCAAGATGGATAGGTAATAAGGAACAAAGCAAGACTGGTTTGTAAGGGGTATTCCCAAGTGGAAAGTATTGACTTTGAAGAAACTTATGCTCATGTAGCACGACTTGAAGCAATCAAATTTTTTTTAGCACTGTCATGCCATAAAAATTTCAAAGTATATCAAATGGATGTCAAATCTACATTCCTAAATGGAAAACTAGAAGAAGAAGTATATATTGAACAACCTGGAGGGTTTCTCTTGTCATGGAACAAAGACTATGTCTGTAAACTAAAGAAGTCTCTATATGGTCTCAAACAAGCTCCAAGAGCGTGGTTTTCAAGACTAGACAGTTACTTAAAACAACAAGGTTTTAAAGAGGAGCCACTAAAAGTAATATTTACCTAAAGATTGAAGATAAAAATATGATCATTGTTGTTGTCTAAGTGGATGATATCATATTTGGAAGAATTCTTCAAATATTTTCAGGATTTTAAGATTGCTTCCAATTATGAATTTATGATATTTTATGAGATGTTATGATATTTTAACTAGCAAAAAAGGAAGATTCATCATGATCATCATTAGCGCCATGGTATGCTTATGTATTTCCTTCTTGCCATTTTGATATCCATGCCTATTGAAGTTAATACAACTTTCATTTCCCTATGTGGTTGATAATTTTTGCTCATGCACGTCATTAATTTGAGCATTGTCATCAAGTTAACTTCAACCTCAATCGTTCCATCATTTCCATGACTTTTTGCTCCATCCATCTTTAACCCACACAATAAAGTCATCTTGGCTCACTTACAATGTCAAGCTCCCTCACCTCCATACCCCTTTTCCAAATAAAATTTGATGGTGAAAACCTGTCTCATGCACCATCAGACCTTGGAATGCTTGAAAACCAACTTGATGGCAGGCATCCCTCAGGAATTAAAATTTATGATTGTGAAAACCCTCTAGGCCTAGTCAGACAGATCTTGTTTGAAAACTAGCTTGCTAGAGGACAAGGTTTGAAAATAAAATGAGCAATAAACTATTCCATCCAATATTCTCTTGAAATAAAGTTTCCAGGATTTTCTACTCCATTAAAATATCATTTTCAGCTCCAAATCCCAGTTACAATTCATCATACTATGAGCTCCACACTTCTCTTTCTTGCATGTTTTTAAATTATTGTGGACCACATCAAATCTCATGCTTCTTTGCATGTGTTTGCATATTTCACAATATTCATAGGGAGGTACAAGTATTCTTCTTTTCCTTATTGTTAGTCAAGTTTATTGAATGCTATGTATTTGTATTTGGAAATTCACTTGATCCTTTTCCCCTAATTTCTCCTATATTTTTAAGGGTAGTAAAAACTTTAAGTTCAAGGGAATGAAAACACTATTACCTACCATGAATACCCCATTACCCATCATAATCTTTATTTTACTCATCACCATTCTTTCCTATCCCCTACCATCCTTGCTCAACCCAAACCTTCATCCTTCCATTTAAGCATTATCTCATCTTTACTTCCCTATCTAATTCCACTCTGACATCTCCTAACACCCAAGCATAAAAGGATGTTTCTACATAATCCATATTGTTGTCACACAAGAACCAACAATAGGAAGTCTTGCTGCTGCCACACAAGATACAGTAGTAATAAGAAAATAGCATCTAATGGATATTCCAAATAAATGGTTGAAAGAAGAAACTTACCATTTTCACACAAGAACCAATAGTAGGAAAAAGGGTAGAAGTTCATCTACAAACCAAGGACACTACATGAAGAAGGGAATAGGTTAGCCACAAGAAACTACAAAAAAATAAGTTGTTGTAGAATTAATTCCTACATATGAATATGCTTATGGAAGAGGAAAAAAGAGCATCATTCATTCTTGACAACAGAAAATCAACATATTAGTTCATGTAAATGAGGTGTCTTGACAACACATTCGTGTTATGTCTTCAGTTTGGGGGAGGTTGTGGGGATAGATAAGAACTAGTTTGAAGTGAGCAGACATAACATAGCACAATCCTTGGGAAGAATATTGTAATTCAACCGTGTTTTAATTTTCAAATTAATTTATGTTGTAAAGTTGGCTTAATGCATGTCTCCCCCACAAGGATGCCTATGTTTTTTGTTTGTAAACTTGGATGAGTTTGGTGACATAAGAGGATTGATTATTGACATGGATAAAATTGCAATATATTCCAATCACTTGCTACACCAATTTGGCTTTTTTTAGTTCTCATCAAGGAAAGGCATGGTATTTTTCACTTATGACAATCCTATGGTAGTGAGAAATAAGGTTTCTAGCCTCTTTATTGGTACACACACACATAAATAGTTGCATATTATTAAAACTTGAAGATGATTCCAGACTCAAGAGACACAAACGATGGGGAGATGCTTCTTGCAGAGTAGTTGGGTACTTCATCAAAGGAACTTTAGCATGATGTTCTCTAGTTTGTTGTAAGCGCAACAATATCATTGGTAGTGCTCCTGCCCTTCTCAAAGCTATACAAATATCACACAAAACATATTTATGGCAGCCAATATTGTTTGGGATAGTGTTTCAAATTTTTGGGGGAATATTACAACCAACATTATTTTAGCAGTATGTAACCAAAGATAATAAAGACAACTACATCGGTTTATCTTTAAATAAATATCTTTTGGACATATTGGATCTGCATACAAGGAGGCCATATGAATGGAACATTTCTTTTCCATCTATCATGACTAATCAAGTTTTCTTCAGCCTTATAAATTGGTCATCTCATACTAAGAAACAAAGTTTATTGATGCCCATTTTCTCATTGGAGGCATTTTGGTCTTTGAAGATATACTCATTGAAATACTCTTTGAATGGCTGCATCATTTCCACTATATATGTGGGTCCTAATCATTTCCTTTGTGACAAAATTGATTCAATTTGATTGGTAAGGAGACTCCCATGTATGACTATGCATGAATAATTGTTTTCATTATGGGTTTTCATGGCCAATAGATTTCACAAATGAATGGTGGACATGTAATGGTAGAATATCATGTAAAATATGATTCGTCATATAAGAGATGAGTATATTACAAATGCCATCTAAGATCTTGAAGAGGCATGATAACATCCCAAATGATGGCAACAAAAACCTACAACAATCTCAAATTGGCTATCAAGATTCAAGTTTCAACATGCAACTCTTGTTTTTCTGCTTTCAATTTTTAGTATTCATAGCAGAGTCATTTACTCAAGAACATTTCCACCTCTATAGTCTAATTTCAGCAACACCATCCATTTGTTTTCCAAGACAGTATGAGGACATGTTGTGTTCTGAGTGTGGGGGAAGTGTTTAACACAACAAGGCATCCTTGGAATATTATATATATAAAAAAAATACTTTCAGATTTTCCTAGAAGCTACATAAATATTGGCACACATGATATTAGTAATTTATAGAATAAGAGAATTGCAGAGCCATCTAATGAAGGTTTGGAGGAACCTTTCAAAGAAATAAGAAACACATGGTTGGTGGGTATGATCAAAACTAGTAAATACAAATACTTGAGGCTTGTTTGTTTCATTGTGTTTCCATTAGGCTGGTGACCCTTTAAGATGTTATGATTTATCATTTACATGGAAAAATATATCAAAATGCACCTGAAATATGGGATGGAGATTTCAAATAGAATAATCTCATTTTTAACATAGATTCAAGGTGTTTTGAAGATAGTTTTGCAATGGTTCTTATTTGACAACCTACAAAAGAAATTAAGGGAAACCTCTTATCACTTCATTATTATATTTTAGCACATGTTGTAAGGTGTTGTTTTGCATAGATATAACTAGCACTATGGGGATGAATTCATGATCAGCCAAATCAACAAATCAAAGCACATAAATTTTGAAATTATTGGCACTTGATTTTTATGAAAAAATGCAGAAATTGAATTGCAAATATATTGGAAATGGTGAATTGGGTACGCATGAAAATTTGTGAGAAGAATCATTACAGCAAGAAGAATGAATTCAGCAAGTTTCAGCTCAACCCAATGTACAGCTTTTGAGAAATCAAGCATAGTCAACTACAACTATTTTCTCATTTTCTTGAAAACCATGGCGTGGGTTTCTCTAATTTTTGGCTGGGAGACACATAATTGCATTCCTAACACCCATTAAAAGTTTGGTAAAAACCCAGTTTATATTTTTCATGAAATGAATTTTTTTGAAAGCTGCAATCACTAGTCCATTTCCTACATATTGCTAGTCCAGCTATAGATTGTTGGTCCATTGGATACAAAATCTATCTTTCTTGCATTTTTGCATTGAAAATGTTATGTTGGAATGGAGGATTGTTCAATATGATATATCACACCTCTTGATGATCAAGTACCTTAGTGGTGGCTTGTTCATGATGGATTTGGAGGCATGCATAAAAATGACATCGTTGATCTTGGTTAACAAAGGGTTGCATGAGGACATGCAACATTTTCAATTTGGGGGAGATGACATGCCTTATATTTGACATATTTTTATCATCATTTCACTTTATCCATAATCTGGTTTTCTTATTCACAATTATGCATTAATCCCTTCTAAAGCTCATCTTCCTGATTTTATGCTCAAGTTGTTTTTCCATTACATGTCTTAGTATTTCATTTGATTTTTTACTAACATTGAGGGAATTAGTGTACTATGTATTTTCTTTGTAATATTAAATCATCTATCGGAAGAAACTACAAGATATTTGAGGGAGTTCTATAGCAGCTACAGAAATTCTACAAGAAGCTAAGGTAACTATACAAGAAGCTACAGAAAATCTACAAGAAGTTTCAGAACTCTACAGAAAGCTGCAGAAACTCTATAGGTAGCTATAGAAACTCTACACGCATCTACGAAAACTATACAAGAAGCTACAAAAACTTTACAGGAATTTGCGAAAACTATATAGGAAGCTGTAGAAACTCTACAGGTAGCTGTAGAGACACTGCTAGCTACGAAAACTCTTTAAGATGCAGCAGAAACTCTACATACATCTACATAAACTCTACAGGAAGCTACAGAAACTTTGTCAGCTATGGAAACTCCTACAAACCTACAAAACAGTCAATAATTCGAATTTATCTTCAATCGTTTTTCATTCCATGGATCAAGGAGAATCATCAACCTCTTGGATATGAAAATAATATTGGACAAATAATAGCTTTGTATTTTTTGAAAAGATATTGGATTTAGTTTTGAATTAGTTTTTGATATCCATATTTTTAGGAATTTGTTGAGGATATTTTGGATCCTCATTTATTATTTGTTATGGAGAACACATGTATAAATAAGATCTCATTCTCCATTCTATGGGAGAACTCTCAGAGAATTAGTCTAAATAATGATGGAATAAAACTATATTTTCATTGATTCAATATAGATCTTATTTTCTTTTGCAATATGATTTTATTTATTTTATGTTGATGTAGTTGTTCTTCATTACTTAGTCTTCATTTCTTATGATGTGAGATGTTTATTTATGCAATTTGATTTCAATGCATAGATAGAGGTTTAAATGTTTATTGTACAATTACTAAGCTTAATGTGATGACCATATTCACTTCTTTGGATTATAATCAGTAACTTGCATTTGGAAAGGATAGCTTTTAGATTTTTATTTCTGCAATTTCCCTTTATGTCAAGTGTGATTTAGTTTTAGAATTTACTTTTCTGAACAATGTGAACTTAGTCTTAGAATTTACTTTCCTGCATAGTGTGAATGTAGTTTTAGAATTTACTTTCCTATCGTGTGATTTACTTTCCTTGCAATTTAGTTTCAATAGTTGTTAGTCAACTAGTTCCTTTCCAAGACTATGTAAGTTGTCCATACCAATGTTTGTAAATAAGGTTATTGAACTACGAATTCAAGTAGATAAAACAATGTAAGAGGATATTGTGGTTTGCACATGCAGTGCATGCTAACTCACAAGTTCTCAACGAACCTTGGGTTGACGATTAATGCACACTTCTTAGTTTTTTCCTAAGTAATTAGAAGGAAATTAAAAATCTCGTCATCCCACCCCCCCATAAAAGAGAATGTAAAAGAGGATTCTAAAGAGCCTTTTAAGAAGGAGCCTTCAATTTCAAGGAAATTTGAAACTTGGGAAAATGTTTCTCGATGAAGGGCTTTGCGAGGATCCCTACAAAAAATTTTGAACTAGTGCTTTTGTTGGAATGCATGTGGGACCATTCATGAGATCCAAACACTTTTAAGTGCTCGAATGATGGTTCTAGACCACTCCTTGCTTCAAATGGAGGAAACCCCTTGAACCGTTTGTGCAGAATTCGGTAAAATTTAGGAACAAAACTTGTAGATTATGAGTATGAAGATCCATTCTGGTGTCCTTCTTCAATAAGAACTCAATTTGGGACAATTTTAGTGTATTAAGACACATTTTGGAGTTATTATTTAATGACAACTTAATTTGGGAGAAATTCTCCAACATATAGTAAACAAATTTTGATCACCTCTTCTTTTGGGCCTCTAAAAGGGTCTTCCTCAAGTGAGTGGTGAATAAAAACCAATGCATCTCCCACTGTGGTATCATGAGTGTAAGTCTCAATGGATGTGAATATGTCCTCATAGGCCATATTTTGTGAATATTTTGAATTAAGGATGTATGGAGTAGAAACTGTTGAAAGCACATACATGCAATTAGCATTTTTAGTGTGGAAACTTGTTTGTTGTGTTCCTCCTCCTTTATCTTTTATTCAAATAACTTTTGTGCCTACAATATTATTTTTTATGTGGACCTTCAATGTATGAAGCACATCATGGCTTCTCCTCTTTGATATTGTCTATCATTGGATTTAAAATATTCATGAGAAATCCTTGGTTTTTACTCTTTTTTTCCCTTATTTGTGGGATTTTGCTTGCTTACACCCTTCTTCCCCCCATTTGTTGCAAGTGAAAAATCCTTTGAGGTATTTTGTAGCCCCATTTGTGAGAATTTATATTTCTCTTTAAGAATGGAGGCAAAAAAATACATCCAAATTAGGCATTATGAAGGAGGCTCCAAGAGCCATTCTAATAGAATGAAAAGTAAAATCAAAGACACTATAATCAGGACCCAATTTGAAGAGAATAGAAAGTACCATTTGTGTTCCATCCTTGTTGATATTACACATCTTTATATGCAAGAGAACTAATTTTAGCTTGGTGAAAAAATCTTGAATAGATTCAAAATATCTCAGTCTCAAGTTCATTAGTTCCACTTCCTATTGATGGCCCCTCATTTCATCTTGTGTTTCAAAGAGGCTGGACAACATGGTCCAAACTTCAATTGGAATATTCTTGGTCACAATGTGATAGAATGGGTCCATATAAATAGAATAGAAAAGTATCATGAATGCTTCATCCATTCTATTCAAGTAGTTAGACTTTTCAACCGCTAAATTTGGTTCTACCTCGGTGTCCATTGTGATATGGTAGATCCCCTTCATCCTCAAGAGTATCTCTAATCTTGGTTTCCATTCATAATAGTTGAAGGGGTTTAGAATCTATTGGGGATATAGTTCCATGGCTGGAAATTATCTCTTTTATGGCTACAAATGAGATTCTTTAACCTGCGATAACTTGATCCCTGAAAACAAACACAAGAATAATGACTAGTTTATCACCCCTACAACTCTGATACCATGAAGAATTTGAGCATATAGATATAGGAAATAATAAAATAGAGGTATGTCATGAAAAATATATCAATAATAAACAATTCATGTAACAAATGTGAAATCATAAATAATTACACAAAAGGGATAGATAAAATAACAAGAGAGAATGGTGTATTACATTAGTTGGAATGAATGAAGTGAGTTACAACCAATATTGTAATACAACGTTCTCTCTTAATATTTTCTCTATCTATTTTATGTAATGATTTATGCTTTCACATTTTTAAATGATTTTTTTACTATTTATCTCTTTTTCACATTATATATTTCTTGTACTAGTGCCTAGAATATATGCTCAAACTCTACACGGTATCAGAGCTATAGGTGTGCTAAACTAGTTAGTATTCTATTGTTTCTTTTCAGGGATCAAGTTATTGAAGTTTAAAGAAGATCATTTGGATCCATCAAATAGTTCATTTTTAGCCATGGAACTATCTCCCCAACATATTCTAACCCCATTCAACTATTAGTAATGGAGATCAAGAGTAAACATAATCTTAAGGATGAAGAGGCTACTAGATCACAATGGATACCAAGGTAGAACCAAATTCAATAGTTGAAAAATCTAAATACTTGAATAGAATGGATTAAGAATACAGGTTGCTTTGATATTATATTCTCTATACCTACTATAACACATTGAAATCAAGAAGATTCCAAACGAAGTTTGGACCATGCTGTCCACCCTCTTCGAAACAAAAGATGAAATAAGGGGGCATCAATTGGACGTGGAACTAATGAACTTGAGACCAAGTGAATTTTAATCTATTAAAGGGTTTTTCCCCAAATTCAAATCATTTCTCTTGTATCTCAAGATGTGTAATATCAATAAAGATGACACACAAATGGTACTCTCCATTCTCTCCAAATCAGGTTCTGATAATAGTGTATGTGTTTCTTCTTTTCATCCTACTAGATTGGCTCTTGGAGCCTCCTTCATAATGCCTAATCTGGATGTATTTGTTTCCTCTCTTCTTTAAGAGAAATATATACTCTTACAAATGGGGCTAAAAAATAAACTCAAAGGAGCATGCACTTGCAGCAAATGAGGGGAAGAAGTGAATAAGCAAGCAAAATCCCACACACAAAGGAAAAAAAGAGAAAAATATAAGGATTTCTTAGGAATATTTTGAATCCGATGTTGAAAAGATTGAATATGAGCATACATGGTGTGCTTATTATAGTAAAGTCCCACATAAAGAAGAATATTACATGTAAAAAGAGTTCTTTGAAAAGAAGATGGAGGAGAATGATGTTATGGAGAGGGTTATTTTGCTCTAATAGTTTATACCAGATCTATGTGTTTCCCACATTACTGTGCATTTTTAAAAAACCTAACCTCGCCATTGTCAAGAAAACAAACGAATGAGTCAAAATCAACTATTTGTTTGTCAAATTTGGCTTTCGTTTGCCCAAAATTGAAGTAATTAGCCTAGCCTAACATAGCCTATGAAAATTTATTTTTTTTAACCTAAAGATTTTGGGCATTTTTTAGGTCTAGTAATTACCAACCCTGTTTTTTCTACAAAACCTAATATCTCTTGATCCATAAGGTCTTTTTTAGTGAATTTGTTCACTGAGTGTGATTTTTCGCAATCTTCTTGTTCAACGACCTCTCGTGAACTATACGGAAATGTATCTATCCATACAATCACATTTTTACCATTTTCTTTGCAATTTTTCCTTACTTGGTAGGTTTCTTCCTATGCAGGGCCAACTTATTCCCTTTTTGGGTTTTTTGTTTCAATATGCAGGTCATGTTTGCCTCACAAAGGCCATATTTTTCTCCTTAAGAAAAGTTTATCTCTCTCCCACGTTGTTTAGACACTTGTACAAACGGGTTTTCTGCAAATGTTTTTGGTTGGGCACACTTTATTTTTGTTGAAATTGAGTTTCACTTTAGATAGGTGCATTTATCCTTCCTATGCAGTTTATCTCTATTTGTTGCTACCTATATGATCCTTTATGCTTGCTGGGAGGATTTTTTTAGGGTTTCCAACCTCTTTCTCCTTCACCTACATGTTGTTCGTATTTGTACATTGTATAAAGCCATATCATCCTCTGTGTCTCCATGTTCCTTCGTTCCTGCATTTGAGGGCTTGTCAATTGTGTTTTGAGGCTGAAATTGTTATGCATAAATTTTTTATTTATATGTCAATTATATGAAATTTACATTTATTATATAAGTATTTTAAATATTGTTTTATAAATATGTATATGATATATACATTTTAATTATTTTTAGCATATTGTGCATTTGTAGTTTGGGCAATATTTATATGCTCTTGCAAATGACATTTTTTTCATTGGCGCTTGACGTACATGTGGCTCAATTTTCACACTCATATTTACTTAATTTGAGTGTATTTATTTCCATTAGTGTATAATTTTTTACTTTTAATCATCATGTTTGCAAAGGTTGTCTCTTATTCATGATTTACTTAAGTTGCCACTAAATTTATTGTTTCGAAAATGCCTGACATTTTCAAGAGCACGTATCTCTAGCATTTTGTCATGGTGACAATGAGAAACCAACCGATGCCAAAGACTTAGTTACTGGATGGTTCAATCCTCATCCTTGTTTAGGGAAGTTCAAACTTTCTTACCATTAGCTTCTTGTCATTTATGCATTAATTTTTCATTTATTAGTTTTATTCATCATGATTAGAGGTTGTTTTGTCCCTGTGTTAATCTATCTAACTTTCTTGTTTGGCAAATGATTAACTTTTTAAAGATCTTGGATCTCTAGCATATAGTGAAAAACTAAAAACCAATCGATGCCAAGGCTTATATGCTTTATAGAAATATTTTCGATGTGATATCGATTTCTTGCATCCATATTTAGGTCAATATTTATATGTTCTTGAAAAGTAACATTTTGTGTAAAAGCAAATCATGTTCTTAATTCATGTAATGTTTCATCCTTTGTCATTATGGGCTTATCATGTCATGGTTTACTCTTGAAATTTGTTTTATGCATATTAGCTCTTTGTTTGCTTCACTTTCTCCATAGGGATCATTGTGAATATAGTGAATGTTTGAGAAAAATCAGAGATGCTAGAACTTTACAAGTTTTATTTATCAATCACTCCATATATGAATCTCATAAGACAAATCAAAGAAAAATCATTCAACCATAAGAGATGAGATATACCCTAGGAAAACCTTCCAAACACAGAGGATGGAAAACCTAGCAATTATTTGAGTATGATAGATTTGTAGAGAATGGTTTACAACACATAACCAAATTGATCGATAATCCTGATGTCACCTTAGCAGTAGAGAAGACAGATCTAATACAACACTGTAATAAACTGTATTGAAATTTCCATATGTTTAGCATATTAATAACGAGCCAAAACACCTAGCATGCACAAAGATATGTTCGCTTCCTTTCATTATTAGTTTTTAACATAATGTTGACTCACTTGAACTGAGTCTTTTAGTCTTTAATTGAATATATGACCATAAAGTTAGGAGGCTAATTGAATGTATTTGGTGCTTCACATTTAGTACATAATTTATATTATTAACTTTTGCATGGATCTTCTTATTTAACTAAATGTTGATCACTTAGTTAACAAGCTAACTTAAGTGTCATCGGTGCTTCACTCCTAGTGTCATCCATGTAAAACGTTTGCATGGATCTTTGTAAGTTTCTTTTAATTAAATAAAACACATAAGTCTTTATTAATTCAATTCAATTATTCATTATTTTTATCTTTGCATGGATATCAAAGAGATTCCTTATTTAACTGATCCATTGTTTATTTACAACTAAGGCTTTAACTGAAACCTTTACAATTTGAGTTCACATGAAGACATACATAGGAAATTTGAATTCATTCTCTCTCTATGCTTATCTCTTTATCTTTTATTATTTATCGACTGGTCGACATGTGTATTTATTTATCCATCTTGTCATATCATACTTAGAATAATTATTCCATACCAATGATCATATATATTACCCCGATCCATATATTCATATTCTAAAGTAATTCACTCTAGGGGTAGCTAAGCCCTAAAGGAGACTTATAGCACTCGGTGACAATGATTAGTAATACATCACATAGTATAACCACTTTACCAAGTAAAGTATGTCACCTCTATAAATGAGGATATTGGTAGGACTTGATATTACTCACAAGTTTACAGTCTTGATATTACACATAAGACTCAACTTGATATTACTCACAAGCTCATGTCCATAACTGGAGGTCCATCTCATAGGGTACCTTATATGAGAATACTTGACTTGATACAAACCACAAGTTCCGAGAATGACTCCTGATGTTGTAAAATCAACACTCCCACTTAGCGAGGGAGACATTGTCTGCTATACCAGGAACTTTATTCTAAACCAAGCTTATCTCAAAAGGATTAAAATTTGTCATTGACAATGACTTGTCAACACATATGAAATATACTAATCAGTAGTTATGTACTGAAAATTTTCTTTACATGACCATGACTCCAATGAAGTGATACTTCATCTCAAAGTGTTTCAACATAACATGAAACACCGAGTTCTCAGAAATCTTGATTTCAAAACACATAATAACAGTAGGTTCAAGTATTTTACCATAGTAGGTATCATCCCAAAACTATAGTACTCCTTAGAAGGTAGTACTATCTGCAAAATACATTTGCTTATGTAGTACTCTTCGACATAAACCTTTCTTATGTAGTACTAGCCGCAATACACTTAGCTTTTGTAGTACTACCCACAATTTACATTGCTTTCTCTGTGATGTTTTTCAAGTCCTGGTCACTTTCATAGTGTTTTCATATCATAGTACCCCACATAGCCAACTATATGGCTATCTATCCTCTCCAAGAGGTTTAACAATTCTCTAAGAGTTCAGACTATAACTCTTCTTGAGTATCCAATAGTTTCCAAGACTTTAACCATGTCTCTGCTCAAGTGGATTTTCTCCATAAGATATCATAGCCCCTGACTTCCTGATTCATGTACTAACTAGTTTGGGGAATTTTAAATGTTGTTTCCTATGAATATACATCAATACTCCCTCTTCAACTAGAGGAGTCTTTTTATATTATACCAAGCTTGTTTTGGACAGAGGCTTAGTAAATGTGACAGAAATTATGCTCATCTGTGAATATGTACAAGAGTTGTACAACTCCTTTATGCACTATGTCTCAGATATAACTGACTAGGAACTTTGTAAATATTTACTTCTTTATCTAGAGCAACATATTTGATATGATATTTCTCGATCATTGTACTTGTTAGAATTCATATATCTGTGAAACTTTCTTTCACTGACCGAGAAATGTCTGAATATACATATACTTGTACTTAGTAGGTAACACAACAAATGCTTTGATTTACTTGTCTATGTACTGACTATAAAGCATAAACTAATCTTGGGACCTGAGTATATCTAACATTTAAAAGATCCTACAAATTTGAATAAGAATCATATTTATCTTTCATGTGTGTGGTCATGGATTTATAATCCATTGTACTTGAATCCTTTCAAGAACTCTACTAAAACAATTTCCTTAACAGAAGAAAATGTTATCCAATGATTGTTACATCTTTAAACTTAACAATCATTAAATATTCTTACATATAGCTTCCTTATGAATATGAGCATCATGTAGGTTTCTACATAGTAGGAGTTTAATTAACCAGTTCCACTGGTTTTTTAGGGGCTAGCAAATCTAGCTTCTCCCTCTCAATATCTAGGATGTGATAATCATAATTTGAGTCCTCCATCACAAAGACTTATACTCCTCTATGTATAACACATATATGAATATAAATAGGATAAATAAATTACCTCCAAGAGTCTTTACATCTCTTAGAATAGTATTAGGGCTTATATTCTAAATTTTTCCTAAAAATCATAGGAAGCTCCTGATCTATTCTTTTTCCGGATCATCCATCGAAATGAAATCATATTCATGTCATTCTTTTCTTGTAGATTAGGACATATGGTTTTCCCTACAATCCAAATTTATTCAAGTTATTAGCAACCTTGCATAATCCAGTCATTTTAATACAATGGCAAATAACATATATTGACATGCAAAACATTTTAACCAATGTTTCAGTGTAACCATATATCATGAATTTAAATCACATGAATACTCCAATATACTAATAATTATGCATATAGTTATGTATACATATTATATCAATGTTTCGGCATAACCTCATTCATATTTCATAAATAAATTATGCAGCTCCATACTCATATCTTATAAAACAATTATGCATGCTTTATATTCATATCTCATTAACCATGCATGCTTTGTATTCACTTCTCATGAACAATCATGCAACCCTATATTCTTATTAATTTAAACATAACATGAGTTTTACTATTTACCAATAAATAGAATGATTATAACATATGCTCTTAATAATGTTATACCACAACATCATTCATAATCCTAGGAATACATTAAAAAATCTTTAAATCTAATTTTATAAAATCATATGATACTCAAACAATCATGCATGTATACTTCATGAGTTTTGTTATTTGCTAATAAAAGAAAGACAATCAACACATATGCTCAGCATGGTATATCATAACACAATTCCTAATTCCAAGAATACGGATTTCTATATGACTGTAATGAAACACATTCAAAATCATATAGATCTAACGAGCATATAATAAACAAAATACAAGTACTTATCTTTTATTGTTTTGCATGCTCCTTTTTTATCTTTGCTTCATTATTGAGATTACTGGAGTCCCTTGGTCTTGATCTCCTCACAAATTTGATTGCATATAGAAGGTAGAGAAACTTTGCATGGGGAAAATTTCATGTCCCCTCAATTTTGATCATCATAGTGTTGACCATGTTGAAAGTCCTAGGGGTTCCAAATGACATTAATTATTTTAGCCTAGGGAATTTTTTCAAAACATTAACTGTGAGGATTAGGATTAGTTTAATTTAATTAATTAATTATTCAATGTGCAAATACTATGTGGAATAAAGCTCTCCATGTTAGGAGGGTGCAATGGGAAAGCCAACTTCCCTAGGAGGATATCATTTAGAAACTAACAAGAGACTAACAAAAGAAAGCAGTCAGAGGAAGAAGGAAAGTGCCAAAAGAAAAGGAAAAGTTGTCATAAGAAAAACACGCAACAATTGACCAAATGAGCATGTAGTTTCCTTTTGGAGGCCCAGTCTCAAAGAAGGAAAGACAGAAAAGTTGTCATAGGGAAAAGAAGGAAACAATTGACCAAGGAGGGCGCGGTTTCCTTTTTGGAGGCTCAACACAAAAGAAGGAAAGGAAGAAAAAGTTGTCATGGAAAAAATCAGCAACTATGGGCCTAAGGAGGGCACAGTTTCCAAGTTAGATGAATGACATGGACAGGGAAAAAACTCACATGGTCACTACTTTCCAATCACTCAAGTAGGGCACAGATGTGGCTAGGGTTAGGGTTTCTGTGGATGACTTGCACTCACATGTCACCTACCTGCTAAACAAGTCCCCAGAATTTTATAAAAAGATAGGGGGAACTCTATTACTCAGTTTGGCTATTGATTGATGTGTGTTTATGTGAATCATAAGCTTCTAATGAGTGTTGTGCCTTAGGCCTTTGGGATATGTGCCCCAAATCCTTCCTCCCCCTCTCTTATTCCTCCCTTTATTTCTCTTTGTAGATGTTGGAGTGCCCATGTACAAAAGAATAGTCATATTAGACATCTATTGAAGCCATTCTCTTTAGTGAAATTGAGCTCTAGTGAAGTGAAAGCTTCACCTACGCTCCCATCCATCTTGATGTCAGATTTGGGCCACCTACCGACTGTTTTGAGTCCCATTTTAGGAGTGGTCATCCCTACAAATTTATTTTTATTTTACTAAGTCCATAGACTCTATTTATTATCTCTGTAATACTGTTAGGATTCTGTCCAATAAGCTAACATGTCCAGTTTCCCATCAATGAGCGTAAATGTGTCTTTAAATGAGGGTTTTGATGAGTTTAATGTTGTAATCAATGAGTAATGGACATGAGTACGATTATAAATGATGTAATGTGTCAATTAAATATGTATTAATCTCTATTAAATTTAATTCTCAGGTCTGATATAATTCTGACACGAATTTCATACATTGTGGTACACCTATGCTAGACGACTAGTTAAAAATTACTAGTTTTACAATTTGATCAATTACGTGAGTTTTATTTATCCCAATTCAATTCTGTAAGTTGATGCATGAATTTTATTTACCCCTATTTCTATACAAACTTTTATACTAAAATTTAGTTGAGGTTGTACACCTTTTGGGAATCCTCCACTGCGCAGGACTTCCCTAGGCCAAAATTGCCAAATTTGCCCAACTTCTCCCAAAAATCCCCAAGTATTTCTTGAATTGTTCTGATATGTATGAAACACCATTGAATTAATTTTAAATTCCTGATAAATTTTCTATACATTTCCCCAAGACTTTGGTTGAAAGGATCTTAAGGAGTCTTCCTAGTTTCACGGTTGGGTGACCCAGAAGCGTGGGAGTAAGTTTCAGCATAGCTAACTATGAAACCTAAATGGTCCCTGATATAAATGTGTTAGGGAATATGATATCACTGTACTGAAATTTTCCTTGGTTTCTTCCCTCTTCTCACTTCCCTGTTCATAAACTTCTCAGCAAAATACCCTTATCTTCCTAGTTCAAAATTTGTCTGACTAGGTGCAAGTTTTATATCAGAATTTTACATTAAATTTTTAGCAAGCTAGTGTTATGATATGTATATAAAAACTCAGAAAATTACAGTGGTATCATATCATGTTCCTCCATACCTTCTTTTGATATTCATCGATGGGTCCGAAATATAATTTTGATTCTAAAAGAAAGGTCCCTCAAGAGTAGGAAGTTGAATCTGTGGAAGGGAGATTCCACGAAGACAAGGATGAGAAAGATGAGTTCAAAAAATTTGTGAGGAACATGTTGAAAGGTATGCAAGACATTTCAACCAATATCATTCATTCTGGTCAAGAGACCAATGAATTCCTAGCTAAGCAATTGGGTGCTAGAGATGGAGAAGGGAACAACATTGAATCCCAATGTGAAGAGAGAAAGATCATGGGTGGATCTATTTTCTCAAATACTGGGCCTCAAAATAGGCCTCTGGATATAGAGATGAACCTAAGTTGCATCCATGACCTACCATGCCCAATTTTGTTTAAAAAGAAGACCTTGAAGTGCAAACTGAAACATTTGCTTCATGGGAGAAGAAGTTTGTTGTTTAACAAATTTTGAGTGATGAGTGCAGAAGGGTTCTTCCATTCAGGGATTTTTTTGAAGCTTAGTATAAGGGGCAGCCAAGAGGATTTCAAAGGATTCCATATCATAATTCTAATTTGAATAACTCCATTGGAAAAAACACCTTGTCGTACTTTGATGGCACTTCCAAGTTCTCGATGAGCTCTTGGATCCAGAAAATGGACACCTATTTCCAACTAAATCCTATGGAAAAGAGGAATTCCATCAAGTTGGAAGCCTTACATATTAATGCGGAGGCCAATGACTGGTGGTTTCATGACATGAATACCTTGTTCCATGATCAAGTAGTCTCCTACGAGGAATTCACCCAAAGACTAACAGAAAAGTTTGACCGAAGAGATCCTGATATCTCTTTCCGTGATTTGGAACATATTAGGTAAGTGGGAACTCCTGAGTCATACATATCAGAAATCCAAAAGGTGGTTGTAATGGTCACTGATATATTAGAAGCAAGGCTGATCCTTTTGTTTACAGAAGGATTGGATGAACCTTTGAAATGGTTGTTGAAATCTTACAGACCCAAAACTCTCCAAGAAGTTGTAAGTGGAACTAGAGATTTGCAAGATGCAATTCTGAGGACCAAGTATCCTCCCAGACCTCCTATGCCTCCTAAATGGAAGAATCAAAGACCTTTGGTGAGGGACTTCCCTTCCCCTGGTAATAAATATTACTCCTATAAGGATTGAGATGAACTGAGAAGGAAAAATCTATGTTTTTCCTTCCAAGAACCTTGGGTTCCAGGCCACAAATGTGTGAAAGGGAAGGCACACTACGTTGAAGTGTTTTCCAAAAGTGATGAGGAAGTGGTGGAAGAGATGAGATGGCTGATGGGGAATATGAAATAGTTGAATAAGAGGATCATATCCCTCAAACCAATAGAAAAATTTCAGTACCCAATGGGGTACCTCTTTTCCATACATTGAGGCTGAAAGGAGTATTGCAAGGCCAAAAAATCACCGTCCTTGTTGATGGGGGTGCCACCCATAATTTTATTGATGTAACCCTGGTGGAGAAAATAAATCTTCCAATTGATTCCTTTGAAGGATTCATTGTGGTTAGCCTGGGAAACCATATCATGGAATGCAATCGGTAGATTCCAAACCTGAAAGTGAATCTTGGAGATTACATAGTGAAGGACTATTTTTATGTTGTCAATGTGGCAGACACCAACATGGTGTTGGGATTTCAATGGTTGTACTCCATTGGAGAAAATTACATGAATTACAAAATACCAAGGATGTTGAAGGGGAACCTGTGGTTCTGAAGAGTATGAACACTTACCCAAGTCAAGTAATTTTTTCCAATAGTATGAGATCCATTATGAGGCATGGGGACATTGAATGGGCTGTGAAATTCCATATTACCACTAAGGGAACTACTACCAAGGTTTCCTCCCAGTCCAAAGGCATAAAATGTTTGGGGGTTTTTTAGAACCTTCCACATGGAAGGCCACCTGACTGTGGCATTGAACACCGAATTGAGCTAGAAGTTGGCACACTTCAAATAAAAATACACTGCTACATGCATCCGAAGAGATTCAAGGATGAGATTGAGAAGGCCATCAAGGAGCTCCTTGAGTTGGGACTCGTTATACCAAGTTACATCCCTTTTTCTTCTTCAGTGGTTATGGTGAAGAAGAAGGATGGAACACTCGATATGTGTATAGATTATCGGGCCTTGAACAAGAAGACCATAAAGAACTAGTACCCAATTCCCCAGATCGATGATCTGATGGATGAATTGCATGGAGAATTTTTTTTCTCCAAGATAGATCTCAGATCTGGGTACCACGAAATCAAACTGAGGGAAGAAGACATGTAGACGACAACCTTCCATTGTCATTTTGGCCATTTTGAGTTTTTGGTCATGCCATTTGGCTTGACTAATGCTCCCGCAACCTTCCAATCATGCATGAACAAGGTGTTCAATAAGCATCTCTGTAAGTATGTCCTTGTTTTCTTTGATGATATTCTGGTTTATAGCAGGACATGAGAGGAGCATCTGCATCACTTAGAAATGGTGCTCACTATACTGGAATACCTTCCCTTCTATGCTAAAATGTCAAAGTGTGAGTTTGGCATGACCAAATTACTATATCTCATCCATGTGATCTACCAAGAAGTTGTCAAGGTGGACCAAGAAAATATAAATTCCATGGTGAGTTGGCCAAGCCCAAGGAACCTAACCAAACTAAGAGGCTTCATTGTCCTTTGTAACTACTACCACAGATTTTTCTAAGGTTACTCCAAGTTCACTGCACCCTTGACAGATATGACCAAGAAGGGTGCATTTAGTCAGAATGAGGAGGATAAACGAGCTTTCCAAAAGATGAAGGTGGTAATGAGAACCTGTCTAGTGCTTTCCTTGCCATATTTCTCCAAACCTTTTGTGCTAGAATGTGATGCATTGAATCAGAAGGCATTGGAGTTGTTCTGATGTGAGATGGACACCTTGATGCATTCAAGAGTAGAAAATTTCAGCCCCATGATAGGTTGTACTCAATATATGACAAGGATATGTTGGCCATTATGCATGCATTGGCCAAGTTCCGACAGTATTTGGTGGGAGGAAAATTAATAGTGAAGACTGATCACAACAGTCTTAGACATTTCCTAACCCAGAAAGAACTCAATGACAAGTAGCAGATATGGGTGAGAAAACTCCAGTAATATGATTTTGATGTTGAGTATAAGAAGGGGAAGATGAATGTTGTGGCCGATGCACTTTCCCATAATCCTACACTCTCTTTGTTGCAAATGCTAAATGAGTGGAAGATACAATTGGCCACCGAATAATCCAAGGATTGGTTTTCTTGTGAAGTTTTAAATGGGGTAAGACAGAATGAAGAGTACAAGGTACATGATGACCTCATCTACTACAAAAATAGAATCTTCTTAGTTCCCATATTTTCACTAAATAAGAATATTTTCAAATCTGCACATGATGCACTAGTGGTTGGCCACCTTGGTTTTTTGAAAACTTACCGGAAGGTGAGGGAGAGATTCACCTAGAAGGGACTCAAAGATGATGTTCGCATGCATGTGAGGGAATGTGTTTCATGTCAACATAACAAAGTGGATCACATGCACCCTGCTAGACTCCTCCAGCCTCTTCCTATTCTAGAATAGAAATGGGAGAGTGTCTCCATGGACTTTATCACTAGGCTTCCAAAGTCTCGAGGAAAAGACAGCATTTATGTGGTGGTTAACAGGTTGACAAAATTTGCACACCTTTTTGTAGTCACATCCACAATTTCATCTAGTCAGGTTGTTGCTCTATTCTTCGAGGATATTTTCAGGCTACATGGACTACCCAGGACTATAATCAGTGACAAAGATAGCAAGTTCACTAGTGCCTTTTGGTAGGAACTATTTGAACTCATAGGAACGAACCTAAACATGAGCACAAGCTATCACCCCTAGACAGATGGAAAAAATAAAAGGGTGAATCAATGGCTTGAAGGGTACCTTCGTCATTATGTTACGGCACAACAAAGAGATTGGGAAACCTGGATCCACTTGGGTGACTTCTGCTATAATACTACCTTTCATATTTCTATCAAAATGACCCCATTTATGGCCTTGTATGGGTATGAAGTTCCAAATTTTGCAGACTTAATGTTTGGAGACTGCATAACCCAAAAAGCTAAATAATGTTTGCAGGAAAACCAAGACATTCTAAGGGAATTGAAGGAGAATTTGCAGATGGCACCGAATCAGCAAAAGGTATGTAGATAAGCACCAAGTTAGCATAGTATTCTAGGTAGAAGACTTACTCTACCTAAGGTTGCAACCTTAAAGACAGTCTTCTTTGAAGAAGAAAGGGGCTGAAAAAATTCAGCGAAGATTCTATGGGCCCTACAAGATTCTAAGAAAAGTTGGTGTAGTGGCATATGAGTTGGAACTGCCAACAAAGATTAAAATACATAATGTTTTCCACGTGTCATGTCTGAAGAAAGAAGTTGGCCAACAGATAGTGGCATCAGAAGAACTGCCACCCTTGGACGATCAAGGCCATTTGGTCTTAGTACTAGAGAAAGTGTTTTTGGGTAGAGAAAGGAAAATGAGGAACAGGACTATCAAAGAATATTTGATACAATGGAAAGGACTACCCAGTGAAGATGCTACTTGGTAGGGTGAGTAGATTCTGTAGCACCCTACTTTGCTTCTTCTCGGGAACAAGCATATTTGGGAGGGGAGGACTGTCATGTCCCCTCAATTTTGATCATCAAAGTGTTGACCATGTTGAAACTCCTAGGGGTTCCAAATGACAATAATTATTCTATCATAGGGAATTTTGTCAAAACATTAACTATGAGGACTAGGGTTAGTTTAATTTTATTAATTAATTATTTAATGTGTAAATAATATGTGGAGTAAATATTTCCATGTTATGAGGGTGCAATGGGAAAGAAAACTTGCCTAGGAGGATATTTAGAAATTGACAAGAGACTGACAAAAGCAAGCATTCAGAGGAAGAAAGAAAGTGCCAAAAGAAAAGGAAAAGAAGTCATAAGAAAAGCAGGAAACAATTAAGTAAAGGAGGGTGTAGTTTCCTTTTGGAGGCTCAGTCTCAAAAAAGGAAATACAAAATAGTTGCCACAGGGAAAAGCAGGAAACAATTGACCAAGGCGGGTGCAGTTTCCTTTTTGAAAGCTCAGCACAAAAGAAGGAAAGGCAAAAAAAGGTGTCATAGATAAAAGAAGAAACTTTGGGCCTAAGGAGGGTGCAGTTTCCAAGTTAGATGAATGACATGGACAAGGAAACAACTCACATGGTCCCTACCTTCCAATCACTCAAGGAGGGTGCATATATGGCTAGGGTTAGGGTTTCTATGTGGATGACTTGTTCTCAGAGGTCACCTACCTACTAAACAAGTCACTATAAGTTTATACAAAGACAAGGGGGGATCTATTACTTAGTTTTTCTATTGATTGATTTGTGTTTATGTGAAGCATAAGCTTCTACTGAGTTTTGTGCCTCAAACCTTTGGGAGATGTGCCCGAAATCCTTCCTTCCCCTCTCTTCTTCCTCCCTTTATTTCTCTTTTCAGGTGTTGGAGCACTCATGAACAACACCATAGTTATATCATACATCTATGGCAGCCATTCTCTTCAGTGAAATCGAGCTCCACTGAAGTGAAAGCTTCACCTACGCTCCCATCCATCTTGATGTCAGATTCAGGCCTCCTGCCCACTGTTTTAAGTCCCATTTTGGGATTTTTCATCCCTCCAACTTTATTTTGATGTGCATCAGTCCATATACTCTATTTATTATCTCTATAATACTATTATCATTCTTTCCAATAAGCTAACATGTCGAGTTTCCCATGAATGGGAGCAAATGTGTCTTTAAATGAGGGTTTTTATGAGTTTAATGTTGTAATAAATGAGTAATATTGGCCATGAGTACATGTATAAATGATGTAATCTGTCAATTAAATATTTATTAAGCTCTTATCAAATTCTGACACGAATTTCATACATTTTGGTACACCTATGCTAGATGACTAGTTAAAAATTACTAGTTTTACAGTTTTATCAATTTCGGGAGTTTTGTTTATCCGAATGAAATTATGTAAGATGTTTCATGATTTTTATTGACCCTTTTTCCATAAAAACTTTCATACTGAAATTTATTTTATTTTGTACACTGTTTGGGAAGCCTCCAATGCACAGGACTTCCCTAGGCCAAAATTGCCAAATTTTCTCAACTTCTCCCAAACAGACCCAAGTTTTTATTGAAATTTTCTGATATGTATAAAACAAAATTGGAATAATTTTAAATTCCTAATAACATCTCTGTACATTTCCCTAATCCTTTGGTTGAAAGGATCTATAGGAGTCTTCATAGTTTCACGGTTGGGTGACCCAGAAGCGTGGGAGTAAGTTTTAGTATAGTTGACTCTGAAACGTAAATGGTCCCTGATATAAATGTGTTAGGGAAGATTATCTCACTTTCCTAAAAATTTCCTTTCTTTCTTCCCTCTGCTCGCTTCCCTGTTCATAAACTCTCAGCAAAATACCCTTATCTTCCTAGTTCAAAATTTGTCTAACTGAGTGCAAGTTTTATATCAGAATTTTACATTAGATTTGCAGAAATTTAGTGTTATGATATGTATATCAGACCTCGGAGCATTATAGAAATTGGGTCCCATGCAACTTGGAGTGAATTCTCTTCTTCGGGAAAAAACTTCTTTCGATGATCATCATCATCTTCTTCATATGAGTTTTTAACTCTAAGAGGCCCTTCTTACACACAATATCCATTGAATAAGAATAATATATAATCCACAAATCCATGGTTCGTTCAACCAATTCATCCAGATTGGAAAGACATCCATAACGCGGATTTTGAAAACTTCATCTTCAAAGACCTGATATTATCCCAAACCTTTTTGAATTTTTTAAATTAACTTGGGATTAAGCTAAATCAACCCATTTGGGAAGTGGGTTTTAAACGGTTTTGGTTGATTCCTCATGGTTTTTATCGAAATGATTCATGGATTTTGTTACATGGAATAGTGATGGGAATGATGCATACTGACTTGCTTTGGATTCATCCTGCATTGGATGAAGGCTCCTCCACCACTGTGAATATGTAACCATATAGTTAATGCTACTTAAGATTGTTCAATATTGTTTCCTTCCATCTATTAAATTTGGAAGTTCCCTCGAGATGATATTCCCTTGAATGGAGATCGACGTCATGGCTCCAATATTTTGCTCAATTCCTAAAGATCATGTAAGCTTTAGTTTGCTGCACAAAACTAAGATCCTTCACGTATTATGCTCTGACACCATGTGAATGTTTGAGAAAAATCAAAGATGCATGAACTTTAAAACTTTTATCAATCAATCACTAAATATATGAATCTCATCATACAAATAATCCACATAAATCATTCAACCATAAGAGACAAGAAATACCGTAGGAAAACCCTTCAAAAACAAAGGATGAAAACCAAGAAATTCTTTGAGTATGATAGATAGATTTGCAAAGAATGGTTTACAACACATAAGCAGATTGTCCAATAAGATATTTCACCTCAGCAGTAGAGAAGAGAGATCCAATACAACATTGTAATCAACTATATTGAACTTGCCATATGCCTAGCATATTTAACAACAATCCAAAACAACTAGCATGCAAAAACATATGCGCCCTTCATTTCATTATTAGTTTTTAACTGAATGTTGACTGACTTGAACTGAGTCTTTTAATCTTTAAATGAATATATGACCATAAAGTTAGGGGCTAACTGAATGTCTTTGGTTCTTCACATTTAGTGCACAATTTCTATTATTAACTTCTACATGAATCTTCTTAGTTAATTGAATGTTGATCACTTAGTTAACATGATAGCTTAAGTGTCATCAGTGCTTCACTCTTAGTTCCATCCACGCAAAACATTTTCATGGATCTATGTAAGTTTCTTTTAATTAACTGAAACACATAAGTCTTTATCAATTCAATTACATTATTTACTATTTTTATCTCTGAATGGATCTCAGAGAGATTCCTTAATTAATTGATACATTCTTTATTTAAAACTAAGGCTTTAATTGAATCCTTTACAATTCAAGTTCACATGAAGGAATGCATAGGCAATTCGAATCGATTCTCTCTCTATGCTTATCTCTTTATCATTTATTATTTACTACGTGGTCCACATGTGTATTTATTTATCCATCTTATCATATCATACTCAGAAGAATTATTATATACTGATGATCATATATATTACATCGAACCATATAGTCATATTCTAAAGTAATTCACTCTAGGGGTAGCTAATCCCTAAAGGAGACTTATAGCATTTAATGACCATGACTAGTAATACATCACATAGTATAACCATTTTACCAAGTAAAGTATGCCACCTCAATAAATGAGGATATTGGTAGGACTTGATATTATTCACAAGTCTACAATATTTATACAAACCACAAGGATTTACATTACGAGCATCACCACCTGAATCATATGAGGATATAGATAGGACTTGATACAAACCACAAGTCTCGACTTGATACAAAACACAAGTTCAAAGAATGACTCCTGATGATGTACAATCAGCAAAGGGTTGTGGGACAACTTGGTTCTGCGGATTATTCCTGAGTTTCTTACCATATTGATGGTGTTATCTATATGGTCATTCAACATTGTTCATGTTTCCATCTTATCCTTGAAAGTAACAAAATTTGAAACTATATGTCACTTTATACGAGATATTTGAAGATGTAATTAAGAAGGAATGTAATCTAATAAAATACCATATAAAGCAGCCTTCTTCTAGTTATAATGTAATGAAATGAACAACCATTGAATTTCTAGAAATCCATGTTGATTATATATGGGACACATTTTCTTATGGTAGGACCATATGAGGTTATTGTATTCACAATGAGGGCTACTACAAAGTTCTTTCAACTTGGTTGTAAACACTGTCTTCTAAACACATTTTTCGATGATAAAACCATCTGAAGTTCTTATATTCGTAATGAGATATGTTATAGAGTCCTTGCATATTTCAAATTGGTTGTGATGATTTTATGGTGGACACATATTCCGTTTTACAGTCCATTTGAGGTTTTTCTACACACAATGTAGCCATTCGCAGATTTCTTTCATTGTTTAGCTTGGTTGAGGTGCAATTTCATGATCAATAAAAATGGGTTGGTGCATATTTCAAATTGGTTGTGATTACTGTCTGTTGGACACATTTTTTTATTTATAGGCCATTTGAGGCTTTTGTACATGCAATGTACTCATCAACAAAGTTCTTTCATCATTCAACTTGGTTTAGGTGTTATCTTCATCAACTCCTTGAGGTGAAGTATGTTCATCTTCACATCTTATTGGGAATTCTAGAAGCTATCATCAAAGGGGAAAGTTAATAAAGTTAATGTGATGTTATATTCCTCCATTTGTGTTCTATCTCCCTCATCATCATTAAGGGGGAACGGTCGAATGTATAATTATGACTAGTGTGATGTTGTTGGGAGTGCAATGATGTCTAGTGAGATGTTGTAATATGCTATGATGTCCTAACTAGAAAATAAGACATAATACTCTTCATAAATCTACATTATAAAAAATGAGGTATCCCACATGCATTATGAAATTACCATTATTTCTATAAGATAGGTGAAAAAATATATATCCCACATGTATTATGGGATGTGATCTATCCATACCTCTAGCTATATATTAGAGGTAAATGAGACCCTTTTGGGTACACACTGTAGTGTCATTAAGGAAATTCATTGTGGCATGATGACAAGAAGGAATACAATTTGTGGATGCTCAATATTGTAAGAGTGGAAGTTTCCTGAAGAATAAGAAGATCAAGCATTCCCGTGGATTTTTCCCCATGGGTTACCATGCAAAAATTGTGTTCTCTCCTCTCTTTCCTTTCCTCTCTTGCACCTATTATTTATTATTTGATCCTTGTGTTGTTAGAGAATAAGACTAGTCATATTTTGCTTATTAAGTTACATGTTAGTAATATATTGTTGTATGTTAATGCATATGTAGCAATAATCTAACATACTTTTCTTGTGAGAATGCTTAGTTTCGTCATTCTTTTTGTGGTGGTCCTATTAGAATATGTTTTCAAAAAAAAAAACTTTATAATCAAAATTTTGAGGTGAAATTAGAATTTACGTCTTAATGGTTTTTCAAGCGACAAAAAATAAAAATAAAATGATTGTTGTTCAAACTATTTACTTATATAAACTCTGACTTCCTTGACATCATAGGCTCTGCGTTGGCATCCTATAAAATACTTTTTTATTTATAAATCCCTTAGGCTACAACTATTTTCTTCATTACATCAAAGGTCCAAAAGAGAAAGAAAAACTACATTAGAACAACATATTGACAATGGAAGCAACTTGATTCCCTTCTCTAAACTCTTGTTCATTAAGAGTTTTTGCAACAACATAGCTTCCTTTGAAATTTGATCAACCATAGTATTGAACTCTGTGTAGATATATATAAAAAAAAGAGTTTCAAAGCACTCTTTTACCTGCATGAACTACAACATAAAATGCCCAAGTAATATATTATTGATTCTACATATTAGATTAGCCCAATTCACCATCAATTTCAACTCATCTAACACTTGCAAATTTTTAACTCCCTTGTCTACTTAATGCAAGCCACATAAAAGAGTTCAAGTTTGTTGTTTTTACTTGGGCCCACTGTAAATTTTATCTTAAAGTCATGTTTTCGATTCAAAAATAAAATCAATGTTCCCTTAATTTTACAAGACGCGGGAGTGCAGGAGCACAGAAACACACATTGGGGATGTTTGGAGACCACCCCCAAAATTTAGGGAAATTTGTGGGGGTGGGGGGTGTCAGAGTCATAAAAATTATAAAAATTATAAATCTGAGCCATAACAATTCATCCCATGTAAATAGAATTTAAACTGCTCCTTATAAAGCCTCACTTGTTGAGGATTACACAAAGTGATCACAACATAAGATATGTCCATCTCTATGGATCCACCCACCTTATAAACTTATTCACATGACAACAATATGACCCAAGCCTATGGTACATTAGCAGCCATAACATCCATAACTATGGTTGTTTTTGGAGAAGAAACAAAACTTAATTCTAATTCTTCAATGATTCCACACACATCAGCATTATTTGAGTCCATGGCATAGATGTTCTAGTGGGGAAATGTGACTTGAGGACTCTATTTCTTCATGGTCCCAAAAGGCATCAGATTATTTGAGAATTTGAATTCCAACATACAATTATGCAAGAGTGTACTATTTGTTGAGTATATAGTTGTCATTGATGTCAAAGGTGTTCACGAATGACAAAGGAATAACCATTGGATATGATGGAAGGACAAACTCAGTGAAAGACTAAGGTAGTGATGGCATGGCATGGAATAGTTGAGGATGTGGCATGACACATATGATGACATGGAATATGATGGTGTCCTAATGATGATGTCTTAAAAGTTCATTGGATGAGATGATGAGATGGACATGGATGATAAGACAACATGAATTACTGATCTGAAGACTTCCAAGACAATGTCGACAGTATGATGTAAACAATGGTTAATGAAACAAATAATGGAGGTCGAGTGGAAGTAGAGATGTAGTATGAATGAAAAATCTTGTTATACAAATGAAGAGTGGAACTGCAAAAGAGTGAAATGAATGGGAGACAGAGTATATGTAACAATCGAAGAACAGAGAAACTATATCTGCGAGAGTGTTTATAAATTCTTCAGAGAAACTATATCTACGAGAGTGATAATCAACAGCACAATGAAATTATCTGTGTATATAAATCTTCAAAATTGTTGGAAACAGTCACAGAGGATTTCTGTAAAGAAATCATGCAGATCCTCAAAGTCATGGTGAGATCAGTAGTCGATCTAAAATTGACAGTTGGGGAGCATCACGCATGAGATCTGACCATTAAGGATCAGTTCCACAACAATCAAGATCGGGCGGCTTATATTAGTCCCGCACTAGATCCAAAGATTAAGGATTAATTCTAAAAGTTAGGTGAAAAATATAAATTTTCGCAAAAGATCAACATCGGACGGCTGATATTAGTTCCGCTAAAAGAGATCGACGGTGCGAAAGAAAAAATGCAGAAAGGGAATTACAGAAATAACGTTTAAAGATTCTATGAACTCATAATCTGCAACTCGCAATATAGAATATCGAAGGTCAGGAAAGACTCCGCAAAATATCGACGGTGCAGAAGAAAAATTGTGGAAAGAAGCTTGTGAAAAGGAGCTTGTGGAAAGGATCTTGCGGAAAGGAGGTTGCGGAAAGTAGCTTGCGGAAAGGAGCTTGCAGAAAGCATCTTGCGGAAAGGAGATTGCAGAAAGGATCTTGCAAAAAGTCAAGATACGATTTGAGGAAATGTTACATTCCTGCATCTCGCAATCCGCATCTTATCTTAGATCAACGGTCACGGAAGATCCCGCAGGAGATCAACGGTGCAAAACGATTGGTTCAGAAAGACAACTATGGAAATAGAGAAAATACATTTTGGAAAATTCACAAACATGCATTCCCCAATCCGTATCTTACCTTAGATCAACGGCTAGGAAAATACCCGACGAAGATCAACAATGGGGAATCATTGATGAGGAAACCGTGGTGCGGAAATATGATTTCGAGGAGGAAATTTGTGTGCTAGATCAACAGATTGGAGAGTCTCAAAATCAAATCAATGACCTAGATTGATTATGGAGAAGGAGATTGCGAAATAACTAGAAAACATTAAGTCAAGCTGTGGAAATGAATTCTAAGTTGTTGAATGAATGAAAGGGTGTGGAAGGATGTTCTAGTTCGATATTTACATGTAGTAAACATTTCATGCAATCCTTACAAGTGATTCCCACATGTATGAAGAGATTATATGCCATTATTGGAATAGTGTCTGATAGTTTTAATTTTAATAATTAAATGTTCATAAACAGAATTATGATAAGTGTGATTATCATATTTGAAAGGGCATGTTTGTGAAAGGGTGTGTTTCTAGAACAATACGTCTACAAGAAACGTGAAGATACTTATGCGTAGAAGTATGAGTGAGAGAAACAGTCTTGAAGTCCAAATAATAAAATTAGAAACAGAGACCAGTGGGTGTGATAGAGAATGGAGGGAAAAGAAATCTATCATAGTACATAAAACATATTAGGGTGGCAGGGTGGCGCTAGTGAAGGAAATAGGACTGCAAGGGGTTGTTGCCTCCTTCTAGAAGAAGCTGGTAAATAGGGTGTAGGAGCATCCTTTCAGTTATAGCTAACAAAAGAGGGTGTTGTAGCATCCTTTCAATAGCAGCTGATAAACCAAGGGGTAGTAGCCTCCTTCCAGTGGTAGTTGGTAAATAGGGTGTCATAGCATCCTTTCAGTAGTAGCTGATAAACCAGGGAGTTGTAGCCTCCTTCCAGTAGTTACTGGTAAATAGGGTGTAATACCACCCTTGTTTATAGTAGTAGGAAAAAATATTTGTAAATAACAATTTTGTAGTAATATGACGTATTGGTCGTTTACCCTATCGGGCTTCCACGTTAAAATTGTGTTCTTTGTATTCTTGTTGTTATGTGTATTTAATGATAGAATTAAAAAGTGGTTAAATTAGTAAAAATATAACAATACTGATTCACCCCCCCTCTCAGTATTGACCAATAAAACCAATAATTGGTATTAGAGCGGGTTCCTTCACAATGACTTAACCACTGGAAGGAAGATCCCATCCATTAAACCACTATGGATCAACAAGAAGATATTTACACAGTAAATGGATCTTCAATACTTAGAAAATAAGAATACATATTTTGGAGTACAAGAATGAAAATTTATCTGAAGGAATTAGGACATGATGTATGGAATTTAGTGATCACTCATTGCTTCCCACCAAAGAGGATAAGGACTCCAGCTCAAAATAAATCCAAGAAAAGTAACTCAATGGAAATGACTTCAATCCTTGATGGATTACCTGATGATGTCAAAGAGAAGATAAGTGAATGTAAATCTACAAAGGAACTTTGGGACAAGATAAAATACCTCTACTCGGTTGAGAAAAGAGCAGAAGGAAGCCTTGCTATTCTTGAGGATTTTAGTGAAGATGTGAAGATAAGTGAAGATGAAGAAAATTTATTTATAGGGACAACAAACTCAGATGAGGAATCAAAAGTTGACATAGAAGCCCAATACATGGCTGTTGTAGATGAAAATGAAAAATGTAGGAAAAACAACAAAGCCTTGAAAGAAAAATTGTCAAAATATCAAGAAGAGAAGAATTCAAAAGAAGAGGAAGTCAAAACCCTCCAAGAAGAGATATGGAATTCAGGACAACTAGTGTTGGCTAGTATGGAAGAGGTCAAGAGCTTGAAAAAATAAGTTTTCGAATTCAAGGAAGAAGTAAAGAAGCGAAAATATCAGTTGACTGTTAGTGAGAAGTTCAAGGAAAGTATTGAAGCTCTTAATAAAGTCCTCAGCTTACAAAGATCCCCCAGGGATAAAACAAGTCTTGGATATAAACATAAAGGATCAAGCTCCATCACTCATGAAAATGTTGAAAATGTTAAATGTAAACATGATGCCTCCAAAGATACACCTAGGAAGCAGAAGAATCACAAGGAAATGAAGTCCAATTATCATAATTCTGCTCATCCTCCCAAGATGAAAAATTTTAGAAGACATGCAAAAGAAAAGAGTCATTACAAGAAAAAAAAACAAGAGATTCTCCAAACATGCATTCTATGGATATTGTCATTGCTGTCACAAGTTTGGTCATAAGGCTGATGATTGTAGAATCAAAGAAGAAGATGAAGGGCTGATAAGGAAAGAAGACACCAACATCTCTATTGGAAAAAGACTTATTTGTTTCATATGTCATAATATTGGAAACTTTGCAAAACATTGCAAGAATATTACATGTCGATCTTCCCAAGAAACTCAGAAAAAGGTATGGAAGATGAAAACCAAGGAACAAAGAAATAAAAAAACAGTAAGCAGAGTACCTCTTGGAAAAATATGGAGAAGAAAGGAAGACTCCAAAGATATAGAAGAAATAAATATTTCAAACATCAGTGAGGTCTCCAAAGATGACGATGAACATAATTATGCCATAGATAAAAAGGGCAACCATTATAAGGAAAAACAAGATGGAGATGTAAAAGGATACACAGATAAAAATAAAGGTGATGAAGAAGGATGTAGTGATGACTGTGGTATCCTTTCCTAAAAGATATCTCATGATTTAAAGAGAACCCTGAAAATAACATTAGAAAGGATCATATATTCAAGGGGAGTTAAATTCATAAAATTCCAATTGGTATCTAAGAAAAATTCAATTGGTATCTGATGTTGAAGTATATTGAAAGCTATCTTCTTCAAAGATGATGGGTGATCAAGGTTGGTATATGGATGACATAAGAGAAAGTATGAAGTAACGTGAGAACAACAAAATGTGAGAGTCATGAAGACCTTGATGTATGCAATCAAATAGAAGATAAATATGATTATGTTCACTTAGTATTTGAAGTCATGACACATAAAAATTGTTGACAATAGAAGAAAACTCAAGTCTAAAAAATAAAAAATTCAGTCTATTGATAAAGTAGAAGGATGAGTTGAGCATTGACAAAGGAAAAGGTTGAGGTTATGAGTCTTTTTGTATGAGATAGTGAGACTAGAGAAACTATGTAATAAACTGAAGTAATCTCTATGTTGAGGATATGAAGTTATGGGTCTCTGGACAGCTGATAATATATATCTAAAATCCAAAAGAATCCAGCAGTATAAGTGAGGTTTTTATATGAAGATCTAAATGCACAGGCGTAAGGAATTCTAGTAAAAACATAAACTAGTTAACTTACAGGAAGAATAGACCATTAGATATGGTAGAAATATTAGAGTTTAAAAAAAACATGTATCCTAGACAGAAAATGGAAGAGTGTGAAAAAATGTTGAGTGTAAACTCTGTCACAAAAATTTAGACAAAGAGAAGGAAGATACACAGGAAGATGAAGAAGACTTCCCTAGACATGACACTAAAACTCCTTATATAAGGATATAAAAGAATCATCTGGTGTCACATACACCAATTTTGTAAAATTATGTAATTTGTTTTATTATTTTCTGAAACATTATGTTAAACTTAATCCTAAGTAGGGATTGATGACTCAGCAGAGTCAATAGCTATGGAGTGTAATTGAGAATATTTTATTAATAATAAATAAATTATGGAGACAACAGCATGGGAGAGCTGTTAAAAGAGGTTACTGGTCAAACTGGGTGTTGGAACTAGGTGGAGAGGCAAAGGACAAGTGGCAGCATCCTCAAGCATTTCCTAAGTTGCAGGTGGCAACTTCCCTATATTTGGGGTCATGATTCCCCAAGAAAGTGGAATGTGGGCAGGTGGCTCATTAAATGACAGTTATCCCAATTAAGACCTAGGCAATCTTTAAAAGTACTCAATGAAGAGAGATGAGGCTGCTCAGTTTTTACTCCAGGAAGAATTCATTCAGCTGAATGTGATTCAGGAGTTTCATTTGAGGAAAAGGGAAGATAGAAGGAAGTGATTTTGAGTGAATGTTTGCAGGAACTTGATGCTGATTACAGCTAGTTGAGCTGTGGGAACTGTCTCAAATTCTGAGTTAATACAGAGTTGAAAGACTGTATTTGTTTTTTTGCACCTAGTTCCAATCCAGGAAGACCAGAGCAAGATCGGGGGTCCTGAGAAGTCGCTGTTTGAGCGCTCTCCAGGAGTTTGGTAGGGAGGAACGGCCTCCCATTGCTGTTGTTGTCGACGGAATTTAACAGGTTTTTCATTTATATCTTTATGTCTTTCTGTATATAAGTAGATAAATACTATGATTGATTAAATATCTGAAAAGAATTGTTTAGAACTGGAAATGTTAGTGAAAAACTTGTTAGTATTACCATGTTTTTCCACACCTGATATCATCAGGTAGTACTCTAGCACGGTATCTCAAAGCTTAGAAGAATTATTCCTCTAAACTGAGTTCCCTAATCTATTTACATTTATCACAATTGTTTTACTGTGTATTTTCTTTTATTTAGCTATCCTTCTCCAGTTTTATTTAAATCTAAAACTGTAACTCTGTTAGTTTGGACATTTTTATCTGTATATGAAAAAGAATGATTTAGCATGCTTTTAATATGAGTTATACTCAATCCCTTTTGTTTAAAGTAAATACATTACAGATTAAGGATTTAGGTATTATCAGTATGGTGTAGTAATCTGTAATGTAGTAAAAGAACCATAATTTCTGTATACCAGAAATGTTATCAGATCAAACAATAACATACTTCATAAACTGTTATAAAAAAAATAGATATTATTTTATGTCCAAATGTTTATACTGATATTACAAAGAGTTTACTTAAGTATTATAAGCACTAAAAGAAACTTTAAAATTCAAAGAAAAGTCATAATATAACACATTAAACAATACTCTTATCTACATCTTAAAAATAACATTGTTTTCTAAGTAATTGTGTTTCTAGAAATCACAATAAAATATGATGTTATATAATCATATAGATAATTGTTTACAAGTAGATATCTATTATATTAACATACAGAATAGGAACAATGTATATATTTTATTCTAGTTTTAGTTTTAGAATAGGATATAAATAAATAAGGTTACTTATTAACCTAATATAAATACAAGAATATCATAACAGAATGTTTACATAATAATAATTATTATAAAATGCAACAATAATTCGTAACTGTAGATTTAGGATTTAGAATCCTAAACATTTAAACTTTGCAATTATAGTAAGGAAATTATAAAACTGGACATTACAACTCTGCTTTTATTTTATTCTGTACATTACTTATGTATATATTATAGATTTTAAATCACAATTTGAATATACAAAAATCAAGGCATAGTTATATATAAATATATAAAATAGAGTTAAAAATACAAAGTACAGAGTGCTCCATCATGGAGCTTGAAGTTTCATAAAAACAAAACTAGACATAAGTAAATCATAATAAAAACCATTTGAAACATTTACAGCCGGGTTAATAAAATGAAAACCAGTAAGTATTATTTTTTTTAAAACTATTCATTACAGTAAGAAAGAAAAACCAGTTGCGCACACCATACTTAGCACTGAGAGTAAAATATTACTCAGCTCGAATAAATACATGGAAAATAATTACTTGAATCATTTTAATAACCCTTAACTGCAAATGCAAGGCCGATGGCCCATAAGAACAAACACAAATAACTGTAAAATCAAGGCTCGCAGTCTGTATAAAACTATTTACTTTTTAAATAACGCAAAGGCTTTAAGCCTGTAAACCCTGTGTTAAAATCAAAACCTGCAATAAATAACCAGTCTACATCCACGGCCGTAGCCGGAAAAAAAACTCTTAAAGAGTTAGGGTTTAACCCGAAACCAAAGTTTTACACCTATCAACCCTCGCCACTCTAATTTACAGTTAAACTATTAAATACAGCCTCGGCCAGGAGCTGTATAATCTTTTATCACAGGGATATACCCTAGTGAAACATTGAAGAAATCTACAGCTAGCGTAATTGCAGAGAAACCCAGAAACCGTTAAGTGCACCCTGTCAACATAACAGCAAGGAGACGTGCATCGAGAACCAGGCTTACCGGGAAGCGTTGAGCCGTAACCCTTTTTGTTTTCAGCTGCAACTATGAAGGGCAAACCTGCCATCGTAAGACAGTTGACTTTAAAGAGCAAACCTGCCAGCAAAAGGGCAGTCGTAGGTTAGAAACCCAGTCAGAATTAAAATCAAATTAATCTTAAATGATAAACAGTAATATATTTACAGCCTTTACCTGCGAAGGCTCGAACAGCAAGCAGTCAAGAACCAGGGTTTTGAAACCCTTTCTTCACCGGAAGAAATGGACCAAGTGGAACCCAAACACTTTTTCCCAAAGGAGACGCGAATTCTAACCACCAGTGTTAACAATGCTGTACACCTTTAAGACATGAACTACTGCACAGCCACGAAAGATCAATCAAACAGCACCTCGATGGAGCAGCACAACAGAGCACAACGAAGGATTGACACAACACAGCCCACGAAGGAGCAACACAACACATCACCACGAAGGGGCACTACGGAGAAGAGCGATAAACCGGACCGTCTCATAACAAAAATCAACCAGCAAGAACCACTAGGGTTTGGCCGAGCATAGCTCAAAGCCCGCAGGCGAGAGGAGGACTGAAGTGAATTTGGAGGCAAGTCAACTTATATTCGCCCAATGCATGGCGAGGAGGCAGCCACGTCAACCCTTAAATT
>LPNX010405818.1:0-13609 GCA_001517045.1 Pseudotsuga menziesii | reverse complement strand
TTTTTTATTTGCTGAATGAAACTTTAATGATTTAAGGTATCTAAAGGCATGATAAAGACTAACAAACAATCATAAAACTCAAAGCAAACTGGAAATTAAAACAAGAAAAACCAATGCCAAGCAAAAATTTAAAAAATAAACACTAGGACAACCCTAGAGATAACACAGTGAAAATCCTTTTGCATTCAAACTGTACCCTTTACTTAATCTTTCTGTTGGATTTTCTTTCAGTTTTGCTTGTAAGTTTTGGTAAATTTCATCTTGTTCTACCCCTGCTTTAAGCTGTTCATCTAGATCTATTGTATAAGTGCTGATAACTGTTGTAAAGTTCAGCCTTGCATTCCAACTTAATGCATCAGCAACTTTATTTTCTTTACCTTTAATGTGTTGAATTTCAAAATCACACTCACTTAGAAAAGCTAGCCACCTAGCTTGTCTGGCATTTAGATTAGGCTGATCTAACAAATATTTTAGTCCTTTATTATCAGTCATTAGAATAAATTTTCTGCCAATTAGGTGATGACACCACATCTTTAGAGCATGTATAACAGTAGCTAATTCCAGATCATAAGTTGCATAATTCTTTTCATGAATTTTTAATTTCCTAGACTCATAGGCAATAACATGCCCTTCTTGAGTCAGAACACCGACTAAACCATCATTGAAGGCGTCAGTGCACACTACAAATTCTTTATTTGGATCAGCTATTCTTAAAATAGGTGCGCTGGTTAATAAAGTTTTTAACTTTTTAAAGTTTTCCTTGCATTTCTGGTTCCAATCAAATTTCTTTCCTTTCTTCTGCAAGGAATTTATCGGATTCATGATTCTCAAAAAACCTTCAATGAGCCTCCGATAATAACCGGTAATTCCCATGAAGGATCGAACATCAGTTACATCTTTAAGAATTGGCCAATCTTCGATCGCCTTTATCTTTTCGGGATCCACCGAAATCCCTTACTTAGTCACCACATGACCTAAGTATTGAATTTTATCCTTGAAGAAACCGCATTTACTAAAATTTGCAAAGAGTTGATGATCTCGTAGCTCTTGCAAAACAATTTGTATATGTTCTTTATGCTCTTCTTCAGTTTTTGAATAGATTAATATATCGTCAATAAACACAACCACAAACTTATCTAGATACTTATGCATAACATTGCTCATTAAACACATAAAAACAACTGGGGCATTAGTAAGCCCGAATGGCATGATGACAAACTCGTAATGGCCATATCAAGTTCTAAAAGCTGTTTTAAAGATGCGTAATCTTTAATCCTAACTTGATGATATCCAGACGTTAAATCAATTTTCAAAAACACCGTGGCTCCATGTAGTTGATCAAACAGATCATCTATGCGAGGTAATGGGTATCTATTTTTAATAGTCATCTTATTCAACTGACGGTAATCTATGCAAAGTTGCATGGTTCTGTCCTTTTTCTTAATGAAGATGACAGGTGCCCCCCAGAAAGATACACTAGGTCGAATATACTTTTTTTCAATAAGTTCTTTTAATTGCGACTTTAATTCATTAAGTTCAAGTATGTTCATTCGATAAGGGGCCTTTGAGCTGGGTACTGCACCAGGTACCAGCTCAATGGTAAAATCTAGTTCCCTTTTCGAAGGTAGTCTCGGAATTTCTTCCGGAAATACATCAACATATTCTCTTAAAACTAGTATGTCCAATTTTAATTTGTCTATTTTATTTAAATTCTCCTCATCAGTTATTGTTACTGCATAAGCTTTACAACCCTTCCTAACAGCCCTCTTAAGCTGCAGAGCAGAAATCTGCCTTATGGTAGTTCTTGTAGGGATTCCCTTTACATTTATTGATTTTCCATCATTATTTATACACGTCAAGGTTTTATCATAACAATTTAAAATCACCCTATGTTGTTCTAACCAATCCATACTGATTAGTAAGTCATAAGAACCAAGAGGTAATACATTAAGCTTCACAACAGTTTCAAATTGATCCATAACTACTGCACATTCTTTTACAAAACAAATTACCTTCCTTTTTGCACCAGTGGCTAATTGAACCAACCAAGAATTTTCAAATTTTTCAACAAGCAACTTACATTTTTCTACCATTTTAGGTGAAATATAACTGAGACTAGCTCCTGGATCAATTAAAATAGCTATAGGGGTTTGGTTTATCATACCTTCTACTTCCACCATGGAAGTTTGATATTCTACTTGTCGATTCTCCAAGGCCACATTGATTCTGGGCATAGTCCTCACTAAATCTCCGACAGTCATTTCCTCCTGTATGGTATGAATATTACTAACAGTCTTTTTCTGATTAGGACAGACTAAGGCATAATGTGGGACATTACACTCCCAGCACTTTATGGGTTCTTTGTGTTCAAATTTATTTGTGTAATTACCATGATTATTAGCAGACTCTTGACCCTTTGGATTGTTCTGATTGCTGGGTGAATTATTTTTATTCCCTTGGAAATTCTTGTTAGCAAAATTTCTGGCCTTATTGTTTTTAGAATTTCGTTTGGGCACAAATTCTTTCTTCTTTTGATCATAATGGTTATTATTCTTCTTGGCCTTCTAGTTGGCCATGCTCTCCTTCTTCCAATTCTGTTCATAACAGAAGTTGGCTTTACTCATAGCTTCTTCCAGAGTTTTTGGATTGTCATACTCAATCCTATCCTTGATATGATAAGGTAAACAGCTAAGGAATCACTGTACCTTTGGTTTTTCATCTACAAGGTATGGTACATACCTAAGCAGACTTAAAAACTTGTTGTTCAGATCTTTCATAGTCATTGATCCTAATTTAAGCCCATAGAATTCTTTTGCTCTATCTTCATAGTGTTGCTCAGGAAGAAATTTCCTTTTAAAGTACCTCTTAAAGGTACTCCAATTACGTTCCTCTCTTTTATTCCCTTCACTCTCTTCAAGTCCTGCCACCAAATATCAGCCTTCCCTGAAAGATTGTAGATAGCCATTCTGAAGTACTTCTTCATTCCAGATAACAGGTCAATCTTGAAGCATTGAAAACTCCATTGAATGTTGGTGGTTTAATCTTTTTAAACCCCCCATAAATTTCCTCATAGGGTTTATATTTTCTCTTTTTAGTATAATGATTGTCATCACTACTATCACTAGTGGAATGAAAATTACGTTGATCACCAAATACCTCTGAAGATGAGCTGCTTTCATTTTTAGTCTGTTTAATCTTTTTATATTTATGTTGATGACTTGTATCTTTTGAATCAGCTCTTTTACCCCTACCCTCAGTTTGAAATCTTTCTATTAGAATCTGATTCAGCTCCTTGTCAGCCCTCGGAATCCTTTCATTCTCTCATTTAACAGATTCCATTTTAGATTTTAAGTCTTTTACTGTTTGTAAAAGTTATGAGGAATTAGTGGTTAAATATTCTTGTATAAGGTCTCTTGGTAAGTTTTCTTGTTCAGTAAATAGAGATTCCCCTTCCGCATATTCCTCCATCCTTTCCATACCTGTTGTTAAACTTCAAAAACAATTTTCTTTGTTGAATAACATTAAAAGAAAATAACATCAGCAAAATAGTTTAAATTCACTGTTTCATAAAAAGCAAGTTGGGCTTCATCAAGGCCTAGTGTTTGAACCTTGTGCTCTGATACCACATGTCATAACCCCAAATTTTCACAAAAATTAAATTTTTTTGATGTAGCATAAATTGTTTATAGTCGCAGTTTGTTAACTGCTAGCGGTTAACGGATAAATGAAACAGTTAACAAACTAATGATTAACTTAAACACATATAAATTAATACTATTTTAATTTCGATATGTGATGTAAATAATCTGCATTCAGTTTTTTCTAACGGTACTGATGATTTGATTTTGTCAAGTAGGTGAGAAGTTACTTTCTAACTGGGGCTTACTTAGCGATTGCTAACTTACCTGGATTTCTGGATCTTACAAGCTTGATAGGTAAATTTTGAACTAGTAAGAGTTTATTAAGGCGTTAATTCCAGATATACTCCCTTTAGCATAAATATACTGCTAGAGTAAAATTTTGCTTAATAGAATTCAAGGGTACTACGAGGTAAAGTATCTTTTCTTTACTTTTTTTGCAACTATGACAGTATTTTAAATTCATGTTGTAAAGACTAAATACCTTACCATTCTCAATGTTTTTCATTATTATGAATTTTATTTCGGACAGTTCTTCTTTCTAGCTACTAGCCAAGTTACTTATAGAGCTCACGATTTTGTATAACAATTCCTTTAATGACATAAGAGTTAACTGTTGTTATTATTTCTAAAATTTAATAACACTGCTTATCATCCTGGAAAATAAAACTAAGCCTTCTAAGAATAAGCTTACAAATGTACCCTCAGCTCTACTTTTAATTGAGCTTTAGTAGAAGAAATTTATCAGCTTATTATTGCATTATATCTATAAATGGTCATTTGCACAAATGTCGTCAAGTTGTGATTTCTGCCTCCAAATTTCTTTATGACATAAGTAATGTGACAAAATTACATTATCATATTATTTATTTATAATAACAAGTGATACTATATTTATTCTTGAATAGTTTTACTATCCTTTACTACCAAGTCTAATCTAATATTGGTTTGATTCATCTTAGAGCTTTGGTATCTTATGAAGAACAAACGATCATGTACTTCTAAGAACTTTATCTTACTCTTAGTACTGTTGACTACATTCAAAAGTAGGAGTTATTATAGGGTGTATTATTATTTACTTTCATTTACAAAGTAATGATTTATAAACCAGCTCCTTATCCACTAGTGTTTGCATAAACTAGTTCTAACAGCATAGATATGCATCGTTTATGTTTATAAAAAGAAATGGTCAATACTAGTACCATCAACACATGTTCAACAACTTTTACTATACTATTGATCTCTTCATAAAAGGTTTTATTAAGAAGGATTATAAGATGTTTATGAAACAAGGACATCGATGCAAAATATGTTTTGGTTCATTACCATCTCAGATTTCAAGGTTTATAATATAAGGTTTATTGATACTACAAAAACCTCGTTGATCAACATAGCTTGACTTCATAGTTTATCATTGGAATGATACGTTATTGACTTTGTATATTACATTGTCATTATAGTCATTGTTTAAATTATTGACAATAATTTGTTGTCCCGACAATGCAGTGACAACTATATCATTCAACCCACCGTGGACTGGATAAATTTGTGGGTACGTGGAACATCCACCACCGTGCACTGCATGAGTTAAAATCCTCCATCGCAACCCTAACTCCTCATTCTTTGTCGAGGGTTTTGGTCTTTGCTCTGTCTAGTTTACTGTGGCCATGAGGGCTCGCTTGTGCTCGTCTCTAGCTCCATTGTCTGTGTGTAGAGAAGTGTTGTCATTTTAATGTGAGGTTGAAGAGATTTACAGCTCACATTTGGTCTTCTTTCTGCCTGCATTACGTGGCCATGAGGAGAGTGTTACTCTGTTAGTAGTGTGAAGTGTCAATTTCTTGTATGGACATTGCCAAGGCTTTAATCCTGCTCCATTCATCAGTGTAGTATGCATTTTGAACCCGCTGCCTCGGTCATTGGTGAGCACAAGGGTTGTACTGTTCATTGTGTTGGTTTTTCTCCTTCGTGGCTTCATATTTCTTCGCTTCCAGGTAATAATTTGTTTTACAATTGTTTGTAAGTTTTAAGTTACAGTTACAACTATACAACTCAGTTTTGTAATTAAGGTTTTTCTATTACCTGCAGGTTACAACTCTCCCTTACGCTTGGAAGAACCCTCTCCAAGTTTGGATTGACAACCAGACCTATGGGTAAGCCCTGGTTACAATGTGGCAACTCCTTGCTTGTACAGACTTAGGGGAAAATGGTTTTAGTTGTAAAGAAATTTCGACCTCGGTTCCTCCAGTCTTTGGACTTTTGGTATTCAGTTTTTAAGATTTTTTTTTCGTTATTAAACCCTTGCATATAGCAGGGTGGCTCCGGCTTCGATGCTGTGACTTGTATTACTCTTTTCCTGACTTATAAAGGATATACAGTAATGAAGGTTTTAATAAATTGAATGTTAGTTTTGTTTTAAAACCATGCCACGATGTTGGGTACATCGGCCCTGAGCTGGGTGTTGTAAATTGGTTAAGTTTGCAGCCTTACATCCTGTTAATGTAATACATTGGGTTTTTAAGAATGATTATACCTCGAGCCCAGTCTTGTTTCCTTAGCAGTAATCTTGTAAATTGTGACTCTATGTACATTATGGTTTTTCCTATTTGACCGTTAATGAAGAACATTACTGTCTAAAATATTTTGTTAATATACATTGTTATTATAAATACTGTAACTCAGTCGTAGTGTGTAATTTATAATATTACTTACTTGTTCGAAATATACAAGTTAGGGTTTCCTGAAATGAAACCCTTGTCTAATTAAGTTCTTCAATTTATTAATGTTTAGGTTCTGCTACTTGTTAATTTGGTTAAATTATTTTTACACGTGTGTTGTGTAAATGTACATTTGTTTTCAGAAAGGACTGTAACAGTCTATAGTAGACTAATCGTTTATTTATATAAGTATCCATGTAACTAGTTTGCAGCTTATATGTTTTTATTTATAATAGTTAAATAATTTGGTTAGTGTTTTGACCTTGAAGTTTTACATTTACAGGTATAAGTCTGTCTAATAATTATAAATAGTTTCTACATAGGTCAATATTTAGTTTTATACTACTTATTAATTATATTTTCATTGCTTTTGTTTACTGAACTAACAGGTAGAATTTACTCAGAGTTTTTGAAATGATAAAACATAGATTCTGTAACTCAGTTTGCTCTTTATAATTTAAGTACTTTTAAATATAACCCTATTTAGTTTCTAGTAAATATTAGTCTTAGATTTAGTTGATATTGTTAGAAAATAAACTATGTGATTAGTAGCTTGTTTATTTACTTAACTATATGTAATCATTGTAACTCTAATGTAGTTTTTCTACTGCATTCCATTCTGTTACTAAGTGAAAACAAAGAAATATAAAACATATCATAACACTGTTTAACCTCGATAATATTTTAACATGAATAAAATTACTCTCCTATCTGTAAATACACAATCTTATCTACTAAAACATTCTCTTATCTTCTTAAACATTCTACCTGTGCTAGAGTACTGCCTGGATTTCCAGGTGTGGAAAAACACAGTCTAGAAATTATTTCCATTCTAACACATTACTTTTCTACATCAAGTTTATTTCTTCAATCATTTAAAAAGACTACTAGATTCTAACATTCTACAAACTAACTCTGTAACATTCACATATCAGTCAAACTCAAATTGATTTAGCTAATACAGTAAAACAAAATAATGTAGAACCTGTTTAAGACATATGACAACAGCATTCGGAGGTCATTCCTCCCTACCAATATCCTGGAGAGCACTCAAACAACGCTTCCTCAGGACCCCCGAGCATGTTCCTAGTCTTCCTGGCTAAGAACTGGTGGAGAATGCAAATAGTAGACTAGTCCAATATCTGAGTAACACACTCTACTCTCAGCAGTAAGATCTCTTAGCTTAAAAGCTGCACTAGATCAATCAGCAATTAACCCCTCAAACATTTTCTAGAATCCCTTCCATTGAATTTCTCTTGAGTACATTCATTCAACCTGAATGATCACTTCTCTAGAAAATGAGCAGCCTCAGCTCTCTTCAATGGGAATTTTTATAAAGATTGCCTAGGTCTTTTGGGTCAGTTTTTCATTAATTGAGCCACCTGCTCTAATTCCACTTTCTTGGGGAATCATGACCCCAAATGTAGGTAGGTTTCCACCTGCAACAGTTGGAAGTGGTTTGAGGATGCTGCCACATGTCAGTTTGCTCTCCACCCAGTCTTCTCCACCAATTTGACCAGTAAACATTCTTTTAACAACTCTCCTAAGCTGTTGTCTCCTCCTTTATTTATTTATAAATAAAATATTCAGAATTACATTAAATATCCTTGACTCTGTTGAGTCATCAATTACAACTTAGCATAAAATTTAACATATTGTCCTCAAATAATACCAAATAATATAAAATTATTTTTGCAAAATTGGGGCATGTGACAATAACACTCTATGTCATATCTTTGAATATGTGCAAAAGGGTTATGGTTTCTTACTTTTGGTTTGTTACTAGATGCATTATTCTTGTAGTCACGAAACTTTCCATATGCTCAGCAATTTAGGGATTTATGACCAAAATTATTATAGGAGTAGCAATGACCAAAAAATTATGTTGATATAAACTTGTCATTGTTCTTCTAGGAATCACATTAGTTCTATCTTTGTCATGAGAGGATAAACAATATTTCTTGATTTCTTCCTTTTGGATTTGACTCTTCAGTCCAGCAACATAACTTCTTTTTTTCTACGTTGGTTTGTGAGGGAGGAACATTCTGGATTCTATTTTTTTTGTCATATCCTAATCCATATTTATCTCTTGATGGTGTTTGGATTCTCAAGATGTCATCTAGAATCTTTGAACTATTTTCAAATTTTGTCTTATTAGATTCTTCATCAAGCTTTTTTCTAAGGTGCATAATCTCTTCTTCAAGCCTTTTAGATTCTTGTATTCTCTTTTTGAGCTGCAAATCTAGGTCTTCTTCAATCTTCTTGGACTCTTGAAGTTGGGTCTTTAGGTCACAAATGATTTGGTTTGACTGTTTTTTCTTCCTGCATTTTTCAAGTTCTTCAAGAGCACTAATGAGTTCAGCCTTTAGGTCTACTTCTCCTTCCTCATCTAATTCACCATCTTGAGCTTGAGTTTCTATTCCCATTAATATAATTTATGTTTCTTCACCTCCACTTTTTTTTTAATCTACACTATCACCCATGGTGTAAAATATCTTCTTCCTCTCATTAAATTTCTTCTTGTTTATGGTCTTGTCCTTTTTGAGCTTCTTTGAGGCTTCTCTCTTATCACTGTCATCTTATTTAGGATAGGGACATTTTCAAGAAAAGTGCATGATTATTCCACAATTAAAAAACTTTATAGGTAGCTTTCCTTTATACTTTCCAGTACCTCTCTCAATTTTCTTGATGAACAAAGCTTCTTCATCATTTGAACTCTGCGAATGATTCTTATATCGGGTTTCAGACTTCTTTGGTTCTTTTGAGACCTTAAATGTTTCTTCTTTTCTTGAAGGTTCATTTTTTCCTGCTCTTATCTCATATGCAGTGAAGATCGCATGTAGTGCATCTACGTTTATGAGGTCAAGATCATATAATTATTCTAGAGTAGATAATTTTGATCCATACTTCATGGGCAGGGTTCTTAGTACTTTGTCAATGACTTCTCTCTCCTTTATTTATCCTACAAGGCCTCTAATAGTATTGAAAACTTTATCCACTCTTAAAATATATTCTATAATATTTTCTTCCTCTTTCATTTGTAGACTTTCAAACTGTCCTTTGTATGTACGAAGTTTGGATTTTTTTACTTTGGATGCTCCTTCATATACACATTTTAATTTTTCCCAGGAATGTTTGGTTTTCTTGCATTGTGTGACTTTTACAAACACTGAATTTGTTAACCCAGTCAAAATTGCATTCAGTTCTTTTGCATTGGCCTCATATTGGTCTAGTTCATCTTTGTCTATGGGTAGGTTGTATGGTACTTTATACTCTTATTCAACAAACCTCCATACTTTGTATCCAAGATACATTAGATGGAACTTCATTCTTACACTCTAGTATGCATAATTATCTCTGGTAAACAATGGAGGTATGTTGGTGTCTAACCCTTCTTATTGATCCATAATGATTTTTAATAGGGTCTTTCTTCTACTAATTCAAACTATAATGAAGAATCCTGCTCTGATACAAATTGTTGGAATATTGAACAATACTAAGAGGGGGGGTGAATTAGTATTGATAAATTTTAACAATTAATTACTTTTTATTTTATTCATTGACAAACATAAACAACAAGATACAAATAACACAATTTTTATCGTGGAATCCCAATTGGTAAAACCATCACACTTTCTATTACTGCAAAATTATATCTTACAAATGTTTTCTGCCTGCTTTTACAGACAAGGATGCTACTACACCCTATTCACTAGTAACTACTGGAAGGAGGATATGATCCATTGATTTTATCAGCTGATACTGAAAGGATGTTGCAACACTCTGTTTACCAGCTACCACTGGAAGGAGGGTACAACCCCCTTGCAAGCATGTAGCTTTCCCTAACACCACCTTGCCACCCTAATATGATTATTTGATATATGAATTTTGTACACCTATGGATCTTCCAATGTAATGTACATAGACACTTAATTGAGAGTTTAAAGCATTGTTTATATACCCTCAAACGTATATCTTCATCTAACAGTCATGTATATTTATCGTGACTTTTCACAAACAAAAACCAATTTGAAATTACCTCTCTGTTTATCATTTTTAAATCTGTTTTAAATTTATCAGTCACGACCTTTCGAAATTGCTTTTCCGCAACAAACTTTCAGAATTTCCTTTCCACAACTACCTTTCTGCAATTAAACTTATGCAATTAACCTTGTATTTTAGCAACGATATTTCCACAATTATCCTTTCGCAATTGTGAATTGTAGATTGCGGATCTTCTTTTCGACTTTTCTCGAAACTGCTTCTCCAATTCCCTTTCTACAAAACTTCTTACGTAATTGCAGATTGCAAATCTGCTTTTCAACTTTTCTCGAGAGTGACTTCCACAATAATATTTCTGTAGCTTTAACAAGCTTGCACCTTGGCATTGCGGAAATTATTATAGACCATTGATCTTTCTCTCTCTTATGATCTGGGCCATCCAAATATTCACTCCATAGAAACTTACCGTTATAGTATTTCTGACTACGCTTTTTCAACTTGTGTTATTTTGGGTTCCACAAAACCTCTTTGGACTATTTCATCAATGTTACCTTTTGATCTTATGTTGACAACAATGTCCATTTAATCAACAGTATTTTGTTTTTCATTTGTCATTACTGAACTCCTTTGACATCAATGAAAACCATATTCAACAATAAAATCATCATTCATATTAATTACTCTTATATAATTATCCAACATGGAACTATTTTATATTGGTCTAATAATTGAGATAGCCCTTGAGTGTAAACCAAATATGGTAAACAACATTGGTATCAGAGCCTATTGTCTGATCTGACCTTTGTCCATTATTTATACTTTGTCTAATTTGATTGAAGGAGAAAAAATAATTAAAACAACACGCGGATTTTCCAAAGCGTAGGATATAATTAAGTAACTCTTTAATACAATAAAAAAGATAAAGTTTCAAAAGTTTATTAATTATATATAGATATATATTACTAGGTTATTAGTGCATATTCTTTATGAAATTTTATTGTTTTGTTTACAAAGTTTTGTATATTCCATATTGGTATACTATTATACTATTAATATTACTTTTAATAATAGTAATAATAATTATTGGAAAAAAAAGGATATTGACCAAAAATTCAAAAAAAAAAAGAATATGGATTTTAATGTTGAAAAGAAGGAAAAAATTTCTATAACCTCAAAGAGAAATGTTGCAATACTATTTAGAATTAAAGGGACAGTTGGAGGGAAGGATATCATCATTTGTATTGCACCTAGTGAAAGTAATAATTATATTAGTACTGAATTCGCTAACCATTTAATGATTCTCAAGTCAAATATAGGTGAAAGGATAGATTTTTGGGACGGGAAACAATTTGAAATAAGTGGCTTACAATTGAATGTTGGAGAATATATGGTCACATTAAAATTCTGTTAGTTCCTTATGGATATTTGATGATGACATAAATTTTTGTGTACCCTGTATGCGTTAGGATTATATAATCCTTCCTTGTCCATATATAGTCTATTGGATCATCTTATCTAGCTTAGGGAGACATTATTACTGTACTAGAGTGTGGGGAGCACATATAGAGGTCAAATGCCACTTATTTCATGTTCATGCATGAGTTTATATTCCTATGAGACCAATCCCTACATAATAGGAGCCACTCTGAGTGCCACCAACAACCTCCATTAGTTGGTTGTGGTAGGTAGTCAGTTATGCTGGTCATCCTTCAATTACATTCAGTTATATCACTCTCAGTTAGTCTAGCACCAGTTTTGCATGGTTGCATGGGGAAGTGACACCTTTTTTCCACCTACCTCATTAGTTTAACTGGTTTAACCAGTTTAACTAGTTTAACTAGTTTAACTGATTGTCGAAATGATTTAGACATCAAGAGTTAGACTAGTGGTTCCCATGAAGTGATTTAGACACTCATAGTAAGTTTTTCAGTCATCTTGATTTGGTAGATTTGAATCCTATCCACATGATTCAAATTCTCCTTATTGTAACACATTTTTATTACTAATGAAATAATGAAGATTAATGTTGTAATTAACTGATCAATTATTATCATATTTATCTCAAATTTGTCTTGTTCAATGTACATTGTTCTTGATATTCCACTGCATAATTCACCTCTCAATTACTCCCATTTTCATGTAGATCAATGGCTCAATAATTTAACATGGCATTAGAGCCTTGTTCAAGATAGCAGCAAGTCTTTTCTTGTTAGTTTTTCAACATTTAAGCTAGCATTGTGTTAGAATCTTTTCACTGAGAGAATAACAAGCACAGCAATAACATAATCACATCACATGAGACAAGAGACACAAAGAGTTTTGGTAGGGGAAACCATAAATGGAGAAAACCCCTCAACTTCCTCTAAGATAGTAACACCACAAGATGTGATACCCAAAATAGTAAGATGACCTCCCAACACAACAGCAGCCTTCTGTCTTCTGCTAAGCCAAATTATTTCCTTCTCCAAAGGTGCGCCACACTTGAGAGAGCAAGTGATGTAAGTCACAAGTGATAAATAGAGAGACTCTCACTCTCTATTTATATTCTTCCGTTGACTTGAAGTGCACTCAAACATGTAGGCTTAACTTACAATTACTTACTCGAGCCTACACCTTAATTAGTGCATAATAACCCAAGTGCCCCAAAACTGTGGGGACTTACCTAATGACTTGAAAAGACTTGTTTACATTAATAATCCTCCCGATCGGAACATCGGGGTAAGACAATATGACTCAAATACATAATAGAAACATCCTGGAATAAACATCGGGTTACTATATATAAAATACATATAAGAATAAATTCCGAAGTTACATATACATCAACACTCCCTCTTAACTAGGAAGGTATTCTTTCGACACAATTTTCAGCACTGGTCTTCTTCTCTGCATCAACTGGATCATCTTCGTCTTCAAGTCATCTTCATCTTCAAGTCATCTTCATGTTCAAGTCATCTAGATCTGGATCATCTCTCGATCTGGATCATCATAGAACGTCATCACTGGATCTGGATCATCACTCGATCTGGATCATCATCACTAGATCTGGATCTGGATCATCACTTGATCTTGATCACTACTGCTGGATCTGGATCATCACTTGATCTGGATCTCTCGGAGTCATCATAACTGGATCTGGATCATAGCTTGATCTGAATCTCCACTGGTCATCATCATGTGTGTACTATCTCGTCATAGGAAGTTCTACAGAGCCAGCCCTTTTTCATGCTGGTTGTAGGCCTACTCTCATGTAGG
>LPNX010405805.1:0-21773 GCA_001517045.1 Pseudotsuga menziesii | reverse complement strand
CTAGACTATGCCAATGGAATTACTAGGGATGACATCCACAAATGTGGAGATACAACCATTGGATTTCCCTGTAAGTTTTTCCTTAGAAAAACAAATATTTGAGTGACAAATAGATGCCACCAATATTGTCATTCAATATTTCTGAAATGGCAATTTTGGAACAAAAATACTTCCACAAATGCAATATGAAAATGTAAAACCATCGTGATATAAATATATCCTTCGATAGAACACCCAATTCTTAATTATATACTCATTGAAATCCCTAAAGTCTAATAGGCTTATAAATTCTCACAAAACATAGCCTTTACTTATAGGATCCTTTTCAATAAATTTCTTCTAGGAGATGGCTACCTTCAAGAAGACTAGGAATCTTCATCCTTGCAAGAAACATACTTATTTAGTTCTAGAACTATTTATGCTTAGTCACTTTTAGTTCATCCTATTATAGTTTATAATGAATTTATATTAACCTGTTAAAAATCACAACATTTTAGTACAACGAAAATCAATATGAAGAAACTAGCCATGAATAAGGGTAAAAAATTCATTTAAAAATAGAAGATAAAACATTTACCTCAAAAACCTCTCCATGCCACTCACAAAGACTTGTTAAATCTTCCTTGGTTATATTCCGAGGTAAATTACCAACAAATACTTTAGTACCATGTGGAGGGTGTGCTAACAATTCCTCATCATTACACTCTTCTTTGTCCTTATCAGCCTTCTCGCCGTTACCTTCTACAAGCAAGGCTTCCTCTATAGTATCATTATTGGCATCATCTTCAGATAATTTTTCAGGGTCCACATTTGACACATTGGCATCTTGGTCAGCTTCTTGTTCATCCTATGAACCAGATCCTTCATCCTCTACTAATTCAAGATCAAGGCCTTCTTAACCATCATTTTTCTCTTCCTCTTCAACATATCCCTCATTCTCCACTTCCTCATTCATTATTTCTTCTGGCTCTTCTTCATCACCATCAAGGTCAACTTGCTCTTCATCATGCTCATCATGCAAATCTTTAGCAGATCCTCTGGTATCCTGCATTTTTCTCAATCTTCTTGTCTGCTGCCTAAATGCCACCTACAAAGCTTGAAGGGAAACTGTGGAGGAGGCAGAGAGGAAAGGAGTATTTGCATAAAGAGGGACAAAAATATACTGGAGATTGAATAAGTGAAATTGCAGTAGGTTTTGCAGAGTGAGAATCTCAAAGGAAATATAAGGGCCATGAGAAATTCCTCGAGAGATATTAGTAAATGAAATTTAAAAGGGAGGATACCAGAGAGTAAATTTAACAAAGGTAGAGCTGAAATTAAGAGGTATGAATCAAGAAGACGCCCCCAATGTCTATACAGAACACAAGAATTTCTCATAGTTAAGATAATAAAACATAAAAAACAAAAATGTGTTGTCAAAAGAGACAGAAACATCAACTATCAGCAAAAACTTCTATTTCATCCACAATTGAAAAGTTTATGAAGGAATATAACACAAAATGGAAAAACAGACTTGAGACAAGCCATTCTGGACAATAAATTAAAGTCTAACAAATTCAAATGAAAAATCTGAAATCAATGAAACATCTAACATAGGATGCAATGACTAATGTTTCTAAAATTAGGAAAGAAACCCCGTAAAACATTTTCCAAACACAAAAAAATGGGTGTTTTCATTTGGGAGCATTAGACTCACCAAAAATACGCATTTCAAGCACTGGCCCATAAACAAATAATTGATCACACCATCAAGTACAACTAAAGGGCATATCCTGTGTTAACTCAAATTTTAGAGAGATAAAATGGCCTCAAACATGTGAGCTTAGTGATGCCATGGCTTCTCTGAACCATGTTGGCACTTTTACTAAACCAACCTATAGGTTGAGGTACATGTTTGCACTGATTAAAATCTCACATGTGCAAAAAAATTGTTGGGAGACTATATCTAATATTTTCAAGCTAGAAACTAGACAAATGTACAACCATTTTCAGTATTTAATCCATCAAAGGACATGCTCAAATAATTCCTTGCAGTATTTTGTTCAACATCTGCTAAAGATAACCATTTATTATACCTATGGCAGATTTGAAGTATAAATCAAGGTACAAACCAACTTTCCAAAAGTGTACTAAGATCTTGCCCCACCAACAGACCTCGCTACACTGACTAGGACTACAATGCCCACCATAACATTGACAGGTCGAGATTCCCAATCAGTCTCATTTATCAAGGGAGCTGACCACGAAACACAAGGATATCTAATAATCTTTAAAGAAATGTTTACCACATTTTTCAACCCCTTTCAAACTAAACAACAAGGATCTTACAAAGCTTGGAGAATCCTTTTAGAAAACTCTCTTATGGCTTTTATCAATAAGATTCCCATCTTCATCAAATTTATCTTGTGGATTTTATCAATAAGATTCCCATCTTCATCAAATTTCTGAGGTAGCAGATAACCAGTTACAATACCTGTGGCAGATTTGAAGTATAAATCAAGGTACACACCGACTTGCCAAAAGTGTACTAAGATCTTGCCCCGCCAAGAGACATGGCTACACTGACTAGGACTGCAGTGCCCACCATAACATTGACAGGTTGAGATGCCCAATCACTTGCATTTATCAAGGGTGCTGACCACAAAATACAAGGATATCTAATAATCTCTGAAGAAATGTTTACCACATTTTTCAAGCCATTTCAAACTAAACGGCAATATGCAGGATTGCAATTACTTTTGGAAAGAAATACAAAATACATGATATATGCAACGGGTTGTGCAATTTGTGCATAAAACTTGACAACTTTATTATTTCTTCCAGGTTTAAGTCAATCTCAATACCTTATTAACATCTTTCCCCAAGATTGCGAATCCCACATAAACCTTCTAGACTTTACGAGCACTACATGGACGAGATATTATTGGAGTAGCTACATGGATCTGTGGACAATTAGGAAAATTGGAGCAGCTATATGGATATTTGGACAATTGGCATATAACAGAGGTTAATGGGATTCATGAAAAAGGGGATTTGGAGGAGAGAGGAGCTCAAGGGAAGAGATGGTAGTCACCTACATTTGTTTCTTTTGGTATTCCTTTGGGTTCATTTCTGTAGGGGATTACAGGGTTGCTGCCTCATTTTAGAGGGAAGAGGTGACAGTCACTTGCATTTGCTTCTTTTATTCTTCCTTTGGGTTCATTTGTGTAGGGGATTTTACACGGTTGCTGCCTCATTTAAGAATCATATGAGATTATCTCTGGAATATCATATTAGATGATCTAACTAGAAAGACAAAAATTACAACATCACTGAACAAGGAGCATGTATGGATTGCAGAGGGACTAAGAAATCATTGTGGAGATGTGTAGTAGGCTTGAAACCTTAGAGAGGAGATTAGAACCTATAGACCAAGAGGGAGAGAAACTAAGCAGCACACTCTTAAAAGTTCCAAGCCTGTATAAAAATATTGGATTGGAGTTTTGGCTTTCCAGGGACCAAAGATGATGTATAATTTGTCTGAGTTAGAGAGAAGATTAAAACCAACCCGCATATATCCATCTTAAACCCATATCTATTAAACCCAAGGATTGACCTATGTTGGTTTTTATTTTTTCTTATTTTTTTTACCATACATGACTTTCTTTAATTACTTTTAATTTTTTATAAGTTATTAGCCGACATGGGAAGATTACATTACGTAACAAGACAAAGAAGACATCTCCTCCAAACTGGGTTATAAGCACCTCTCTATTCTAGGTGCGATAAACCCAAAGGAAGAGAAACTAAGTAGAACCATCAAAAGTTGAGTGCTTATACCATCAAGAATGAAGTATGCTTTGTACATATCATACAAACCAGAAGAATGAAGTATGGTTTCAGTTCTAGGGAGAATTTAAACCAGAAGATACCACATATCATAGACAAGACATAGCGAACAGTTCTTTGATATGGAAATTATTCCATATAATGACCCAAAGCAGATGAAGTTAGTTGTAACTAAGCAAAGACACCATGCAGCATTATGATGGAATTGTTGGCCGAGTCAAAGACAGATTAGTAAGATAAAAATGGAAAAGGAAAAGGAAAAATTAGAACCTTGGTAAAAATGACAAAATATACATGCTAAGTTCTTGCATACAAAATATTAATAGGTTTTGCACAAGGTGCCCCAACAACATAACACACAAGGAATTGTTGGTCCACAAATACAGACCAAATTATTAAGCTACAAATCAGAATGAATTTACATGAAGATGGGCAGGCAATATCCTAGTATACTAATTAATTACAGTTTCAAAATCACTATGAGCTAGCAATAACTAGTCGTGACTAAGTGAACATCCGTTGCAGCATTACGGTAGGAATGTTTGTAGACAAATTATGAAAGAAAAGGAAAATATGACACAAGCATGGACTCAACAAGAAAATAAATCTAAAATCTTTCAAACATTCTAGATTCCTGAACTAAAGAAAATCCAAGTTGAATGTCATCTATCATTGGGTAGATAAGATGAATCTTCATACTAATGTTTTAAAACTCTTCAAATCAGCCATTGATATTAGTCCAAATTGAAAAAATTAATTTTCACCGTCAACTTCAAGGTTTCCTACATCATTTTCCTTATTAACACACACAATTGAACTCATGAGAGAACAAAGCTTTCCCGTCAATAGTCAATGGTCAATTTTCTATACATATTAACCGAGATCTCTCTACTTAAGCAAGCCTACCTGCTGCAAATTTTCAATTGGTTGGCTCTCATAACTTTGTTCCCTCATTTGAGGCCTTCACCAACTTGATGATGACATCAAAGTTGACTATATTCTCTACATCACTGCTAGGAGTGTTCTTTGCCCCAACCTTCCCTTCACTTGCATTGGTTCCTAAGCTAAATCTTCCTGGCCCAACTACAATATCACCGGTTCCTGCTTGACGTGAACCAGTTAGCGTATTGCATTGTGAGCATTGGCATGTTATGTATGGAAAATCTTCTCTCCTATCCAAACCTACAAGTGAAAAGAACATGCACATTCAGACATGTTAACTACAATAATATCAAGTTAAACTTGATTCCTTCTAATGCATTCAAATATTACAGATCCTATTAGTACATTCACAAACATTTCCATGAATTAAGGTGAAACATTTGGGGAAATAGATTCCAAAATGATACCTAAGACATATTTTGAATTCATATACCATGGGATAAACATGCATCACGCATCTACATAATCCCATAGAGAAACATGCCACATCCAAAAGTTGGGGTTGTCCACTGAGACAACATGAAAAAATAACCTTACCAAAAATAAATGGTAAAGTTATGAGAAACCTGAGGACTAAATAACTGGTTAGTGGAAAGAATTGATACTTATAGCAATAGTGCAGTGGTGCAGAGTTGTTTATTTTGACACATGCTCCTTAGGCACCACCCTTTGTCAAACCTTATCCTATGAACTCTTTATGAATGAATATTAAGTTCATTGTATCTTCTGGACAGTATCTATAGACCAATGTTATCAAAACAAAAACCAGACCAAAACCATATTAGCTAAACATCTCAAAACATACAATGAAAGCATTGATTGTATTAAAAAATGCATAAAATATTGAAATTCTGATAAAATATTATATATTCATGCATATCAATGTAAATATATTCATGCACACGCAAATAGATAAAATTACATATTCTGGGTTTTTAAATCATAAAGTGTTCAATGAGAGTGCTCAAAATACCTTTTTTGTTCTTTGCTCGAGTAAAGTCCTTTGCCTTCTCAACCTCTGATTGAATCTTCTTTTGCAAGAATTTTTCTTTCTTCCCAAGCATCTCTAGAGTCTACAAAAATTCAAAAGTGCAATTACAGATAAATCATTTTAAAGTTCTATAGTCTCATGAACACACTTATAATAATAAAAAACATTTGCAATCTGATGTCTTGGAACTCACCAAACAATAAAATTGTAACTTTTAAGTTTTTACAACAAGATCAATAAAGAATACCTTCCTTCTGTGATCACGTCATCTCTCAATAAAAGATTCATACTAAAATAGAATCCAATCCTGCACCAATTCCTGAAGCAGATAGAATGAAATCAAAAACAGATCTAAATCGAAAACTTACTATGTTATTCCAGTGGTAGCAATCAGATATTTACATATCGATGTCATAACAGCCAGCTTTAATTGCAGCTGCAACATCTGCAACTGCTTGGAGACCCGAATAGAATTGTCTATTGACAGTCTTGATAGGTACAGTCTCTGGAGATAAGACATGGTAAGAAGCTTACAGTTGTCACGAAACTTGCCTTCAATGAAAAAAGTCATTTGACACATAGAGTTGTAGCATACACACTTAGAGTAATATTTTTTAGTAAATAAATATTAATATTATTTTATTTTAAATATGGAGATATAAGTTTTTTACTTTTATATAATGTATTAATTTTTTAATATTAAATTAAGTTTTTTATATAATGTATTAGTTTTTTAATATTAAATTGTAAAAAACTTAAGAAGAAATTAATAATATTTTTTTCAAAAAAAAGCATATATCTTATTATTAAAAAATAATCAAAATTACATAAAACCACTCATTTCTTAAGTATTTTCAAACCCTTTTAACCCCCTCTCTACTATGAACAACTTTCAAAACCAACCTTTCTAATATCCAAAAGTGGTCATAAACTAAACCATACTATCAATATCAAGATTACATAGAAATTAATACATGGCATCACAATAAACAATTAAGAAAACTATACTTCAATGATGTAGATCTCTCTATATTTGATAGATATGAATTTACAAGGTAATATAGATAGATATGAATTTACAAGGAATTTATAATGAATTCATATTTAGTTTTAAACAAAGTTTAAATATTTAAGAATTTGTTTTTGTTGGGCTTAAGAATGACTATCTGCAAAATGGATTGTTATTGTGACTTCATACTATAGTGAACTAACATAGGTGCATAATATATTCAAAGAAATAATAGAAAAAAAAGGATCTTAATATACCAAAAGTATCTCGACCATAGGTATGTTGTGTTCGTTCCATGATAGAAGGATATCATTTCTCAGAATTTCCTAGGGCAAGACAAGGACATGTTCTAATAGGTGAACAATTTAATAATAATATACCTTCCTAGAAGGACATCAAGGGTTGACCATGTCAAGCACCTAGGGGTTCATTAGAGGAATTTTGGGGTCTAAAATGGGCCTCCTAAGGAAAATAATAAAATAATAGTTAAAATAATAAAATAATAGTTAAAATAATAAAATAATATTGATTAATTTTGGAGGAAGAAAGAAAAAAACTACTTTTTGTGTTCGTATTTTCGACATATCTCCCTGTGTTTTTACTCAAATTTCGATCGGGAGAGCTCGTTGGATGCGGAATTTGATTTCACATCCAACGAGTACCCATACTGCATACTTTTGATGGACTCCTCCACCCCAAAAACAAGAAATACTTGAAAAAATGTGATGATGATGTCATCATCACATTTTTCAGGTATTTCTTGTTTTTGGGGTAGCGGGGTCCGTCAAAAGTATGCAGTGTGGGTACTCATTGGATGCGGAATCAAATTCCGCATCCATGGAGCTCTCCCGATCGAAATTTGATTAAAAACACAATGAGATATGTCGAAAATACGAACAAAAAAAGTAGTTTTTTTTAATGACAAATATGTCAATTCAACCATTATGGTTGACTTATTTTATTGAAATTCTATTGGTTCTTGAATTCCAACTCACAAAAACTTATTTTGGCACGTTTTCTTATAAGGCCCATTTTAGACCCCAAATTTCCTCTAATGAAAAATTAAATTAGTTAAATTACCTAGGGAATTTTGGTTATTAAAAACTATAGAGGCGTGTATTAGGATAACTTCTAATTCTAATTATTTTATGTAATTATTTGATTAATGTGGAAAATAATGACATGTGGAAATGAGTGCCATGTTAGGAGGGAGCATTAGGCAATTCAAATTGCCTTGGATGCAAATGGAAACTGTCAAGAAAACTGGCAAACACAAGAAGTTAGAAAAGATGGAAACTATCCATAACCAAGCAGCCAGAAAACGATGGAAACTGTCCGAAAAAAAATGATCAGGAAAAGATGGAAACTATCCAAAATCAAAGAAAATCCAGCATTTTAAAAAGAAGAAAGTATAGGAAAAGCAATCAGGGTAAAAGAAGGAAACTCTAGGCCAAAGGAGGGCATAGTTTCTATTTTGATGCAAAGTTAATGACAGGGAAACCTCATGCATGACTCATACATGTTATTTTACTCAAGGAGGGTGAATTCATGATTAGGGTTAGGGTTTAGAAAGTGGAAACTTGCTCAACATGTGATGGAATTGTTCATCAAGTCACCCAAGGTCTACTTAAGGATAATTCCAACACCATTATTCAGTTTGGTATGTTATTGTCTTGATGTTATGTGAAGCTTGGCTTCAATACTGAGTGATGAGCCTCAATTATCTTGGGTGATGTACCCCAAGAGAATTAAGGAGAATTGTTCATCCATTAATGGATTGTTTTTTCAGGTTTGGAAGCCATTCCCATTCCAGTGCAGCACTGGTACAGAGATTGGGATACTCTCCCATTCGAATCTCGGAGTTCTTTACAATCTTTCCTTCTTTTTATGAGATATTGTTGATCTGAAGTTATGAGGCTAGGGAAATGGATATATGCCATTAATGGAGGTTATTATCAGTTTTAGAATAATACCAAAGTTTTTGTAGAGTTCAAATATTTTTCCACTCCAATTCTACCTTAAATTCTACTCTTTTGTCCTTGTAATGAAGTATAGATTAATGAATGAATATATGAGACTCATGTGAAATTAAATTCAGTCCTAAATGATAAGTATTAATGTATTCTTACCTTTCTGCAATTCTTACAGAGTTTTGAATGATTTTGGTTGAGTTTCGAGAAGCATTTCAACACCCTAGCTATAAATGCATGAAAATATAACTAGATTTATGTTTTGAATGAGTTAGAGGAATAAAACCTTTCAAATAATTTTTCTTTCACTTATGAGTGTTCATTAAAATCCTAATCAAGGTATTACAAGTTTTAAACTAAATGTTATTAACCTTATTCACGTGTTTGGAATCCCTAGAATTCGAGCCTAGAGTGTAGTCCAAGGGACTAGTTTTTCATATGAAATTTCCTAAACATCCAAAATATGTTATAAAAATGCATATACCTTTATATACTATAATATAACTTTATTTAATAAGCATATCAGTTTCCTTATCCACTGGTTGATTGGAGGTGATGGTTCATTCCTAGTTTGCATAGCTGGGACACCCAAAAGCATGGGAGTAGACTTCAACAAAGCTGATTTCGAAACCTAAAAGTACCCAAAATACAAGTGCATAGGGAAATAAATATCTCTGTCCAAATTTGTCTCTTGGTCTCTTCCATTATCCCACTGTCATTCCCATATTTTATAGTACCACCTATATTTTTCCCTGCACAAAGAAGTGACTGGTTTTATCGTAAAGTTTCCATTGCACAATTTAATTATATTTGCAGCAGAGTTAGTATTCTGATATGATAGAAGTTTAGGGATACAATTGGGTAGGTTTCTACTATGAACCCATCTCATTCTACAAGATGGAAATTATATCCAAAGTCACCAAGTGCTTCTTCAAATGATTCATGAAAAATATGCAAATCATTCAGTTACTCTTAACTGAACAAACTAAATTAATTTGGTAAGTCCATTATGCAGCTACCGAGAGAAGGGTTGTCACCCATTTCCAACAATCTCGACCTTCACAACAATTTACCTCATACCTTGCTCATTTATCTATTCATCACCTTTCCTGCAATCCTAGAGAAGCTAGGCACCACCATAGCTTCTCTAAAGTAACCAACTTCATGAACATGTCTGCAATATTCTCTCTAGTGCGAACCTTTTCAAGAACCACTCCACCTTCATCAACAACATGTCTAACAAAATGGTATTTTATGGGAATATGCTTTGTATTATTGTGATAAGCTGGATTTTTAGCCAAATTATTAGCACTTTGACTATCAAAAAAAACTTTTATAATGTTCTGAACTTTTCCTAACTCACCCAGCAAACCTTTTAGCCAGACTGCCTCTTTGCAAGCATGTGAAGCAGTTATATATTCTGCTTCTATAGTGGATAAATCAACAATATTTTGAAGATTTGACATACAACTAATAACTCCACCTGCAAGAGTGAAGACATAGCCTAAAGTGGACCTGTTCTTGTCCAAATCACCTGCAAAATCAAAATCAACATAACCACATACTTCATCACTACAACCATCAAAAGTGATACAATAGTTGCTTGTGCCTCTTATATACTAAAGCACCCATTTCACTGCTGCCCAATTCTCTTTTCCTGGATTTTCCATGTATCTACTGACAACAACAATTGCATGTGAAATATATGGTCTTGTACTTATCATCGCATACATTAGACTTCCTAGTGCCTTAGCATATGGTATATGAGATATATACTGCTTTTCTTCATCATTTTTAGGACTCAAACCTGAAGAAAGCTTGAAATGAGAAGCTAAAGGGCTATTAATAGGTTTCACCTTATTCATACCAAATATCTGAAGTATTTTCTCCATGTACTTCTTTTGTGATAACCACAGCTTTACATTTTTCCTATCTCTATGTATCTGCATGCCAAAGATTTGATTTGCTGCTCCTAGATCCTTCATATCAAATGTCCTATCCAACTGAGCCTTCAAGTTGCTGATTTTATACATGCTCTTTCTTGTGACAAGCATATCATCAACATATAACACCAAAATAATGAACATGTCATTTTCCAACCTTTTAAAGTACACACAATGATCATAGTCACTTGTGGTAAAATTTTGACTCGCCATGAAACAATCAAATTTCTTGTACCATTGCCTAGAAGACTGCCTCAGACCATACAATGATTTTCTGAGCTTGCAAACAAACCTCTTGTTCTGATTTTGAACGAATCCTTCTGGTTGTTCCATGAAAATTTCCTCATCTAAATCTCCATGTAAGAAAGATGTTTTTGGCATCTGGCTACTCTAACTCTAAATCATATGAGGCAACTAGTGCTAACAAAATTATGATAGAAACAAGTTTTACTAACTGGTGAAAAAATATCATGAAAGTCAATACCTTCTTTCTGAGAAAACCCTTTTGCAACCAGTCTCGCTTTGTACTTTGGTACAGTGTCATCAGCTCCTTTCTTCAGTTTGTACACCCATTTGCAGCCAACCACTTTCCTACTCTCAAGAAGTTCTACAAGATACCATGTCTTGTTCTTTTCTAAAGAATCCATTTCTTATCTCATTGCAAGTTTCCATCTGTCACTGTCAGACACTTTCAATGCTTCCTGATAACTGTCAGGTTCTCCTTCATTAGAAATGAAAGCAACAGATGTGACAAAATCATCTGTTGCGCATGCCCTTCATTATTCTAGGAATAGATGTGCTTCAAGACATAAAAGCTAATGAAAAAGCTTAAAGATCATGTTCTAGGATAACAAAAAACTCAAAACAATAAAAAGGGTAGTTTCCCTCCTCAGAAACTGAACAAGTTGTCAATTTTCATCATCAAATCGTATTGGCTACTGGGAGCATGGGGTATTGGGGCAGTAGCAACAACAAAAGTGCTCTTAGGGAAATTCAGTAATTGTAGGTAGTAAAAGAGTCTGAAAAGGGTTCTAACTTCTTCTCCTCCCCCCCTCTTGGAATCATATGGAGATCCATGCTTGGATTTGGCTATGCAAACCTAGGAATTCATGACCATCTTTCTTCTTTCTATTTTGGCTATGGTGGGGGAAACACATTAACTCCATTTCCATTACTACTGTTGGGATGGAAATTATAAAATAAATCATTTTTCTTTTTACTCATAAAAACAAATAATAATATAGATAGCTGTGAGACTATCTTATCCTTTAGGTTTAGCTTGGCCTGCTCTGGAAAAGGTGAACATTGGCGTTATGTACATGGATCTTTGTTTGTTTATTTTCTTTTTCTTATTTGTTAATAAATATAAATGTTTTTGCAACTTGACATGTTATTGGAATTTTCTCTCATTTATTTTTTTATACCAACTTTGAGTGTACAACTTACTTTAGAAGAATAACATTTTTATTATTTTTAATTTGTTTATTAATTTAATTATTATCAATGTTGTGTAGTAGTAATTCTTTTAGACACTTTTATGTTATATATATATATATATATTAAAATTTAGTTATGCACTTCACTTTATTTCTATAGGGAAAGCTTAGGAAGGAAATGAAACTTAAAAATTGATGTTTATTAAGCCGCTCTGCAAACAAGGAATTTTCAAACTCTTGGTGGAAAACTGATCTGCAAACTCTCAGGTGAAAAGTGCTCTGCAAACTCTCGGTGGAAAATGCTCTACAAAATATCGGCTAAAAAATAGATTAACACTTCTCGAATGAGAGGTTGATGAAACTTTATCTCAAACGAGAGCCTATATATACATTTCTCGAGCGAGAAACTGTGGAATCCCATCGGAATCATGGGATTTTAATGTGTCGGCCCCTAAGAGATTCTCAAAGCATTATTTGACAAAACTCTGGACCGAGATATATTTTAAGTTTTTCATCTAAGAGTTTAAAAGAACTTTCAGCTGAGAGATTTTCTTAACTGTGAGTTAGATTTCAAGTGAAACTAAATCTCGCCCAAGATATTTTAAATGTCTTAGCCGAGATATTTTCTTGACTGATAGTTTTTAGTCAACATTTCCAGCACCATTTCTACAGTTTTCAGAAATGTCTCACTTTAGCAAGGTTGAAACACTACAAAAAATGAGAATTACCTGTCAGAGTTTATACTAGTAGACTCATCATTCAATATACTTTCTCATCATATTTTTTTTTAAATCTCATTTAGGATTTCTATTTTTTTACTATTTTGTCTTCTAAACTTTATCAATAAACAAATCAGTGACAATGAAAATTCAATATCATCATGAAGACGAAGCCAAATTTTTTTAAAAAGATCACATGGTTGTTCCTTGTACTGTCCTCTTCAAAAGGGTGCTTTATTTTTTTTTATAAAAGTCACATTTGAAAGAAAATGAGACGACAAAAACATGTGTCAATAAGGCACCATTTTTGGTACATATGTTATTTCAATAAATAGTAAAAATTAGCGTATAAGTCTGAAAATCCTCAACATATAGTCCATGCACAACTGCAATGAGTGTAGATTATGATTATAATTTTTTTTTCCCTAAAATAAATAACTATCTCTAAGAAAAATACAGGGCACAAAGGTCACTCATTATTCATACTTAAATGTTAAAGTATATTTCATTGGTGCTCGCCAAATTTGCCCCACTATATGTCGATAATTTGTTTTGAAAAACATATGATTACGTAGCTAATTCAATTCTATAAAACATTTGTGTTTACTTCAAGGTGAAATTCCTAAGGGATATATCGGTTTGAATGGGTTGAAGTTGAAAAACATAAAATTTTGCGATTTGTTTTGTCAAAAAACAAGCAAAAGTTTTTCCCAACTTCATGTTTTCACCCTCATGTTGATGATGTTGTTGATGACGACGATGAAGATTATGACAATGATGATGATGATTATGATGATGAATATGGTTATGGATTATTTTTTAGTATGGAAATCCACCCACACCGTCACTGCATGTGTCTAGTATAACTATGCCAAATTTCACATCATCCTGACACATACATAAAAAATTTCATCATTGGCCCCACACAACATATTAATTAATCTATAGGTATGGTTTTTGTTGCTCAATTTGTTAGTGACAGACATGTTTGACAATAAAGATGACCATTAATTATTTCACGGATATTGTGATGATGAGGATGATGATGAATTAGTTCACGATTATCATCTTGATGAAGTTGGTGATCACCTTGTTGATCTGGCATATGAAATGATGAAGATGATGATGATGACGGTAAAGATGATGTTGATGAGGATGATGATGATGAAGACAATGATGATGATGTTGATGAGGATAATGAGGATGATGATGAAGATGGTGATCACCATGTTCATCTCATATGAAATGATGAATATGATGACGATGATGATGATGATGATTATGATGATGACATTGATGATGTTGTTAATGATGACGACGACGACGAGGATGATGATGATGATGGATGATTTTTTAGTATGGAAACACACCCACACCATCAATGCATTTATCTACTCTAACAATTCAAAAATTAACACCATCCCGGAACATACATAAAAAATTTCATCATTGGCCCCACGTAGCACATTAATTAATATAGGTATAGTTTTTGTTGCTCGATTTGTTAGTGACAGACATGTTTGACAATGAATATGATGATGATGATGATGTTGATGATGACGCTAATGTTTATGTTGATGAGGATGAAAATGATGATGACGAAGATGATGATGATGACGACGATGAATATTGTGATCACCATGTTCATCTCATAGGAAATGAGAAAGATGATTATGATGATCATAATGATGCCATTGATGATGTTGTTGATGACGACGACGATGATTACAATAAGGATGATGATGATGATGGATGATTTTTGAGTCTAGAAACCCTCCCACACTGTCAATGCATGTGTCTAGTCTAACGATGCCAAATTTCACACCATCCTGGCACATACATAAAAAATTCATTGTTGGCCCCATGTAGCACGTTAATTAATTTATAGGTATGGTTTTTGTTGCTAGATTTCTTAGTGACGGACATGTTTGACAATGAATATGACCATGAATTATTTCATGGATATTATGATGATGATGAATTAGTTCACAAATATCATCATGATGAAGTTGGTGATCACCTTGTTGATCTCATATCAAATGATGAAGATGATGATGATGATGACGCTGATGATGATGATGACGGTGATGATGACCAGGATGACAACGATGATGATGATGATGATGGTGAAGATGGTGATCACCATGTTCATCTCAAAGGGAATTATGAATATGATCATGATGATGACATTGATGATGTTGTGGATGACGATGATGACGATTACGATGATGACGATGACGATGATGATGATGGATAATTTTTTAGTCTGGAAACCCTCCCACACCGTCAATGCATCTGTCTAGTATAACAATGCCAAATTTCACACCATCCTAGCACATACATAAAAAATTCATCGTTGGCCCCATGTCGCACATTAATTAATCTATAGGTATGGTTTTTGTTGCTCGATTTGTTAGTGACAGACATATTTGACAATGAAGATGATGATGAATTAGTTTCTAAATATTATGATGATGAGGATGAGGATGATTGTGGTGATGATGATGATGATTATGATGATGATGACGATGATGTTCATGATGATGATGATGACACTAATGATGTTGATGATGACGACGATGACGATGATGATGATGTTGATGTTGATGATGATGATGATGTTGATGATGATGATGATGATGATGTCGATGATGATGATGATGATGTTGATGATGTTGATGATGATGATGATGCTAATGATGACGATGGCAATGATGCAGATGACAATGACGATGATGCTAATGATGACGATGGCGATGATGCAAATGACAATGACGACGATGATGATATGAAGTAATTAATTTGATCTAGGTTTATGTTTAAATGTAAAAATAACTTTAATAATGATATTGATGAATATGTTTAGGTTTATGATGGTGATGATGATGTTGATGGTGATTTTGATGATTACAATGATGATGACGATGACAATGATGATGTTTTAGTCTGGAAAATCTCCAACACCCTCAATGCATGTGTCTAGTGTAACCATGCCAAATTTCACACCAAGCCGACACATACATAAAAAAGTTATTCATTTCCCACATGTAGCACATGATGATGATGAAGACAGTGGAATTAAATATTGAAAAAGAAAATTTCAAACAATATTAGTTGCAAAGTCATTTAACATCAACTTAAAATTGATAAGATTTAACTTACCAGTAGATAGAAGCACATTGTTCACAAAAATAAATATTGTTTTCTCTGCTCCTACATTTACTCTCTTGCGTATCATATGTACAAACTATCCCATTGTAAAATTTGTAGGAATCATATATCTGCAAATCCAAAATGATCTTTCAACTACAATCCAATGAATCTTAGATTTGTATCTTCAATTTGATAAAATTAATTAATTTTGCAAATCAAATTATATAATAATATTCAAATATTTGGATACTTGTTTGGATTGTTTTAACCTTGTCTTTTCTCCTATCTGTAAATATATGATCTCATTAATGTTAGTAACTATTTTTTTTTAAAATAAGATAAAATAATATTTCTAATTAAATAGTTACCCTTCAACAGAGTTCATCATCTTCTTCATTGATGTCCTCATCTGTATCATCATATACAGATTCAACATTGTAAGGATTGGCCATATCATCATCATCATCTAAGTTAGTTACGATCATGACGTAATCATCGATATAATCTTCACAGGAATTGTCTACTACATCATATGATTCAATTAATTCTTGGACATCTTCTTATGGATCATCATGATCATCTAAATCATGTTGATCATGCTCTTCATCGTCATCTTCTTCTTCCTAAGTAACCTCTTCATTACCTTCATCTAGGTTATACTTTACCGACCTTTCCCTTGGATCGTGTCTCACAACAAATTACCATCTTGCTTTACATGGAACATCCGAGTAAAATACCTATTCACATTGTCTTGGAAGAACATAGGGATCCGTCCCTGGCTCAAACAACCTTGTATTTACCATGGTAAATACATTATCATGTTCAATAATAGTTTTATCGGGATCACATTGATTCAATCGTAACATGTGCCGTTTGACAACGAATAGAACTATCTTGAAGGATTTAAAGTCGCACTGAATAATATCTTCCAAATACCCATAGTATCGATTTTCTGAGAGTTTTGGATGTCTGTCACTTCTAGATGAAACATTGGTCTCCTCAAAGACTGTAAATATCCCACAATATGATGTTTTCTCTGTTTCATCCAATTTTTTGATGTGATATCAACAACCATTGTAGACCATATCCTTATGGTGTTTTACCTACAAAAAGAAATACATGAAATTATTACATAATAATTCAATATTTATGATTAAGTGCATGTTTATGAAGCCATACATGGAAAATAACAACATGTACATCAAAATGTAAATTGCAAAAAAAAAGAATTAGAGTGATTGATTAATATGCTTTCCTGCTTATCTTTTAAAGCATATGCTAAATCAATTTGCCTTTGTGTAAGATTTGTATCTCCATTGCGATGTGTTTCTTTTACCAATGAAGCCACACCTTCCTATGATATTCCATGACCCAATTTTTTGCATCATTCAATCCATACCTTCATCTAGTCAAGATTGTTTGTGATGTATAAATGAATTGCATCCCACTCTCGACCAACTGCTTGATGACAATAAACATTAAAACTAAAGACAAATGTAAATTTTCCGAACAAAGTATATGCTCTTAATTGATGTAATAAATTGAATATGCAATTAGAATATGTACAGTATAAATACATAAAAGTCAATAGTAAAATGTATTATAGTAATTAACATCAACTAGCTAATAATTACCCTTCACCTTCCTCTATCTACCTTTCCTCTTCAGGTACTCCCCTTCAAAGTTGTTATTGGAGTCTAGATCACAAATACAACGTAAAGTAAGCTTTGAAGCTAAATTAGGAACACATTCACTAACATACAACATGTTTTGGTATAGCATATATCCTTCCATCATAGAACCATCAGCACATGCTCGTTGTCTCACCAAACCCTTCATAAATTTCAAGTGCCTCTCAACCATCCACATGGACCTTGAGCGCATAGGTCCATACAATTCAATCTCCTCAACTTGGTGTATGATATTCTGTTCTTGTGCATTGAAAAATGTCGAAGGTAGATGCTTCTGCATTTCACACGAGTTGAGGAATTTCTCTCCTCTGATACTTTATATCTTTCTTTATGGATTTCTTTAGATGACAACCATCTACAATTGACGCAAACCAATAATGATATTTAACAAAAAAAACATTAAATTACATAACATGAATTAGTGCACAAAAAACAACTATAAATTATACAAAGAATTAAAGAAACACTAAGCACATGCAAATAATCGCTAGTTACCTCATGTATTTCCCAATATTATATATAACTTGTTTGACATTGTTGAAGAAGTTGTCTGGGAGAGATAGAGGTATAACATACTGTATCAATATACAAACCACACCAATTTTTAAACAAAAAGTATACAAACAAAATAAAAAATTTATGCAATAAAATAAAATAAAAATATGGACATAATAATAATAATTACCTTAATGAAGACATGTCAATAATGCGTTTTGATGCCCGCAAAATCACCTTTCTTTGTTATGATATTCTTCAAGTTCGCACAAAATCCAATTGGAAATTTAATTTTCCGCATTACTTCTTTTCCAACATTACTTTGTTGCTCCGTAAACATCCATGGAATTGAGTTTATATTAATTTCGTCTTTGTTGCTATGAAATTGAATGATGTATTTAATTGCATGGTTTCCTTCTTAAATGTCTTTGCAAACTTTCACAATTTTATCTTTCTCGTGCCTTAACTCCAATAGTCACCACAACGTTTCAGTCACATTATTTCCAATATGCACTGTGTCAAACAAATAAGCAATTTGTAGGTGCTCATAGTAGGGAAGCCTATTGAATTGTATAGGATAATTTTTCATTCGTCGTGGAAGCCCATTATGCCTTCATGATCATGATGGACATTGTGAATATTAGTTTATAAATCAATTACATAAATGAATAATGGCCACTACAGTAAAAAACACACAAAAAAAACATAATAATTCATATACGATGATCTATATGTACCAGCTTGATGATTTCTATTATATTGCATCTTCCAAAGGTGAGGTGTCATTCTCTTGGTTTTAATGCAGTCTCTTGCTTCCCATTGAAAATGATTTTTTTGGTTGTTCTATACCTATGATTCTTAGAGACGAAGTGCCTATACTCATCAAACACCTCTTTTCTTAATCTTTTTGAGCGACAAGATTTGATCTTAGGACCAGAAACTGGACATGCAAATTTTTCCTTTGTCTGAAGACCTACAATATATAGATATGGAATATCTATGCCAATTATAAATATATATAAACTATATTAAATACATTATATAATTAAATTCAATTAAATTGGAACTTAAAAATACAAACCACAAAAATGGGTTAACCCTATGGCATCGTGTATTGTCCATACAACCATTGCATGAAATTGAAATTTCATTTTTCGTATTGGTCTAGATACATCATACATACTAATGCCATTCTGTAACTTCAGTATCTAGTCTATAAGAGGTTCTATATATACATTCATATATTTGACTTGGAACTTACTTAATTGATTTGAAGTACATATAAAATATATAATAATGAGAACCATTAAGATAGATAAACCATGCACAAGAGTAAAATAAAAAATATATATATGACATTATGAAACAAAATACGACAAATGAGATGCCACAACTACATTAAAAATAAAACAGTTGTAGACACAATATACCTGGAATAATTATTAACCACATTATGTGCTCCCTCTTTATTGACAACCATGGATGAATGTTATTGTTGATAAAAATATAGGCCACACCGTGTAAATGGATCTCATATGTGAAAATGGATTAACACCATCTGATGCCAAATAAATCCTAATATTACGCGTTTCTTCTTTAAAGTGAGGCCACCTTCCTCCATATCTCTAAATGCGGAACCATCTGCATGCATTCGAATAACATCATCTTGACTTATGTTCTTGGCATGGTAATCCATAAATTTCCCTATGTTATTTCACTTGAACAGTCATTGCAAACATGGATTGATGGGAATATAACGAAGAACCTTGCGAGGAACCTTTTTTGTTACTTGATTTGATCGATATCTACTTATATGACACTCCAGACATTCTGTTGCAAATTCATGCTGATTATAATATATAACATGGTCATCGAGGCATGCATGAATTGCTTCATAATGCATTCCAATCTCTTTCATGATGGAAGATAAATCTCGATATGTGCGAGGTAAAATATTTGATGGTGGTATCAAAAATTCAGCTATAAAGCTACATCAAATAAAAGTAAAAAAAGAGTTAATATAATATATAAATAATATTAACAAAACACACTCCATCCATATTAATTTGAATTCTGAATTAACAATACAATTATTAGAGGAATAAAGATAAAATTATCACGATCGTATATATGTGATGGATTATTTTACATACCTTAACATCCATGTGATTGATATGTTTGAAATACCATTCATAACCTTCAAGTTCATTATCAACAATATAGTAGAGAGAAGATTTGTTTTGGAGCCTTCATAAAGGGGTTTGTATGCCTTCTCAAGAAGAGGTATATCATAAACATCATCAAAGTCATCAATATTTTCATTATCATTGTCATCGTCATCATCCATTCTAACATTAAATGAATCATGGATCAATGTATTTGTACCCGCGTTATTAGTATGATCATCTTCTTCAATATTATCATTCACTTGTTCTCCATTAAGCATAGGCGCTACATGTGGGTGATTCCATGAAGATGGGTAACACTTTTTGGCCAAATTTGGCGATGAAAACCTGATTTTTTACTCATGTGCTAGATAGAAGCCCTCAAAACGCATATATGCCATGTGAATTTTGACTTGCAGTAAAAAAACAAATTGTAGAATATTATGTTGGATTCATAGTGATATTTTTTTGAAAATATTCCGATGTCATTTAATGTGTGAATTTTTGCATTTAATGAACTGTGTGACCTTAAAAATTTGAAGAATCTAATAAGTGGCTCATGTCCACGTAGAGTAATTCAATCTTGCATTAATAATTTAAAAAAAATAAATATATGAGCATGATCTACATAAAACGCAGTGTGATGTGCATATTTTTTTGTTAATTTTTTTCGCATTATACAATTATTTATTATTTTTCGAAAGTGACCACATTCGATTTCAGCATCGTTTTAAACACATATTTGTCCACGTAAAGGAAGTTTTTCTATTTTTTCAAAAATTGACAAACCAAAGATACCCTTTTGAAGAGAACACGTCGATATGTGATGTGTGCATTTTTAAGAATTTTTTGGCTGTGTATTTTTAACTCTGCGGATTTTTCTTTGAGTTGCTTTGAAGTTGCAGTGTGGTTTTCTAAGTATAAGTTTTAGAAGTAATTAAAAAATAAATTTCATATGAATGCCAAAATGCGTGTATGATATCTCAATGGATAGAAGATTCGTTGGTGAATTTATCGGTATCAACTCCGCCCAGTTATGTGCTAGGAATGGTAGGGTTTAAACCTCTGCAAGGCACAGGAAATTTTTCATTTGCTTGAATGTGGGCTAAGTCTATTTTCTTAACCCCTCAACTGAGGTATAAACCTCGACCGAGCTATTTAAATACCTCGGTCGAGGTCTTAACAAAACCTAGACCGAGGGTTTGTAAATCCCTCGACCGAGGGTTTAACAAACCCTCGGTCGAGGTTTTGTTAAGACCTCGATCGAGGTATTAGCTCGGTCAAGGTCCTAGTAAACTCCTTTGGAGCAAAATCCCGGGAGTGAATTCAAAGATTAATGACACTCCAACTACAAAAATTTATGACACCCCAACCATCTTTCCCACCCGAATTTTTTATGAAACTCTATATAAACATAACTCTATCCTTCAA
>LPNX010405800.1:0-95707 GCA_001517045.1 Pseudotsuga menziesii | reverse complement strand
ATATATAACAAGAAAATAACCAGTGCCTTAGAATGGAGTCAAAAAATAGAAAGAATGTACTTGTGCGTGCTTGGAGTGAGTGTTTTGCGATTTCCTCTTAGTATGTTTTAAGTTAAAATTGAAGTGTGAGTTGATTAAAATTAGGCAAAGGGGGGATTCCAGATATACCGTAGAGTACTTGGAGTATGTCCAAAACTAAAATTTCACGGCTACCCGCAAGGATTATGTGGGATGAAATGGATTCTCTAGGGCTATTGTTCATAACGCACCCATTAAGGTGTGACAGAGATCGGTTCCCTGAGGTCACTTTTCAGAAGTTCCTGCTTCCTTTGGGTATTTTGCCACCGTGATGGTTCGATCTAGGTGTTGGATTTTCACCTGTTGGTTTGTTAATTTGGGAGAGTGAGTCCTAATTATACTATTCACTCAAGTGCTTTTGATATAGCTTGACTTATCGGACAAACCACAACCAAGTGTAGAGCATACACACTGGAGTCTTGTCAATTTTAGAAAGTTTTAAACTGGGTGTTCTTGTTTAAAAGAAAACCCTCCAGGAACCTCTTTCGATCCAAGTGGATCTCAATCGGGGAATCAAGGAGGGGCTAATTTTATAATATCTTAAAAACAAATAATCAAAAGAAAACAAATACACAATTCTAGTTTTCTAATTAGTCCTACCACAAATCTCTTTCCCTTTTCGGGTCAATCAGGAAGTCGTGGGGTAAGTATTAAGATTACTTTGAAATATAAAGTATGGAATATGAAATTAATAATAAAATAAATTATACTACCCTACAGATTAGATCAATACTAGTTTGAAAGGAAATGAGCAAAAAGCAACAAAAAGGACACCGATGCAAATCCCCCCAAGGGGGATGGGGAATGGGATCGAAAGAGCCTATTCAAAAATAATTTTATTAACAGTGGTTACAATATCATAGAACTGATATAATTCCTCTTGATCCTTATATGTATTGAAATCAAGAGATGATAAGGTGCGAAAATCAAAGGTTTTAGTCAAATGGGAGACCCCTGGGGGGATTTGAACGCTCCTGAAGACACTTCCGAACAACAAATTCCTTTATTTTCTGTTACACCTGATAAAAAAAGTGGGCATGTTAGAATAAAATATGCCCAAAATAAATTTAAGAGTACCTTTGGATCAGCCTACCTTAACTCAAAAAAGATGGAATTAAAACTGGCTAAACAAGTGAAAAGGGAACCAAGGAAAGCAAGCTTTCCTTGGGATTTTGGCTTGCTGTTTATGCATCCAATGAAATATGCACTGATTTTCTAGATTTATCTTTTATAACAACAAAGAGAAATCTAATTCATGCAGCCTACAATTTTTCTTCAAATTTCCATGCAAAAAGGACGATTTCCCTAAAGCTAGATTTAGAATGCTTATGAAACTTTTTAGCTGCAAGATCTAGACTATGGGATTTGATAAGATAGATCTTTGTTGGAATTAATTTTAATATGATATATATAATAAAAATAAAATCTATGAACAAAGTAACCGGGTTAAAATGTTGATTTTGAGGGAGGAAGAGGAGGAGAGAAATGTCGGTTTCCTTGAAGATCCACAATGGAGCTTTCAGGTGGAATGTCGAGGGACTATGGATTTGGAAGGTTTTGAAGATATTGAAGAAGCAAACTAGATCAACATCCTCTCCAATGTAGGAACCTGCAGCTCAGCTGAAATCAAAGAACTTGCCAATAAACTTGTGAGATCTGATTAGTACATACACAGAGATTCAAAATAACATGCATATAAGCTTATAGGACGTGTTGAATCTAGATCTCTAAAAATGCATCAAAGGAAGGAGATGGTAAATAAACTTATTGAAAATCAACTTTCCTATCAAGATTATAATAAGCCTATTATCAATATTAAACACGGATCTACAAGCAATTAGCAAAAAATGAATACAGATACAGGTTACCTCAGTAAAATAATGGCAATAATCATCCACACATGTAATGGCACAACAGTGTCTAGCCTCCAAAGCTTTTCTTTATTTCAAATGAATAATTACAACAGTACAATAGCAGTAGCACCTCAATCCCAGTTCTAACTCCTGGAAGAGGAGGCTTTTGCTTGGATATATACAAAAACAAGGAGATCCAGCCTAGGGGAGCCGCAAATCCCAAGGAGATAGACCAAATATGCTGATGGAGAGTCCATCAATTCCTGATCTGTGTCTAACTGAGCCAGATCTGAGTCTCACTGAGTGCAACTGTCAATCAGAGAGCTGATCTGACTGACACCTCAACCTGTTGACTGAAGCATCCACCAAAACTCATCCAGATGAGCCAAAACGTGTTGAGGAGAGAGGGAGGGCGAAATTCCCCATAGAGGATGCTGAAGATCAACTCTGGATCTGATTTGATCACCTACTTCAGTCAAGGATTTGTCAGATCCAGTCAATCTGCTTCAAATCTGACTAATTTCAATCAAATCAGCTGAGAATCCACTGATCTATGATTTTGGATTTGCTCCATTATTCATCAATTTATTAATTAAAATAATCAATAATTATTTTTGGGGCTTTCTGACCTGAGTGATGGAAAATCACTCAAAACTAGGAAATAGTGGGTCCATGGGTTTACATGGTGCTCTTAGCTTGAAAATGAGCACCTACATGACTGAAACTGATTATTTGGCCCACTTTTATTACAAAATCAAATTTTCCAATTAAACTATTAAAAAATAGCCTAAGTTTTGGAAAACATTAAAATTTTAATAAAAAACACTAAAAAAAACTAAAAAATTGAAAAATTGAAAAACACCTAGGGGGACTTAGACATGTTCATATGACTCGACCATGATGTCTAGCATGCTTATACATTGACACATAGACTCTAATAACCTCAATAGGCCTAAATGCCAAGCCAACCACCCCAACTTTGGAGGTATGGAGTGAAAAACTCAGAAATTATCAGTCGTTTATTCAACAAACAATAATAACCAAGGGAAAAAACACCCTGGGCTGATCAGATTGACAAATAAAGTCCAAAAGACCGAGTCTTTTGCAGACACTATCATGCTAGAACATTTATTACAACTCCCCCATGGGGTATGAGCATGTGATATATTACAACAAGCACTTCGTAAAAGTACATCCACAGGTCTTCTGAAGTCCGAACAAGTTAACCCTGTCCGGTTCACCAGGCTCACTTGATAAAAAACCACTAAGTACAACTTAGGTGGTAACATTCTGGCTCCAACTTTGGGACGTGTGCTCGATTTGGTCTTCAAGGCAAGGAGAGGATATGAGAACATCAGAATCTCTAGTTTATATACCCTATAAAAACATCTCAACTTGACAAGAAAAACCTTAGTAGCACAAGTTTTATAAAAAAACAAATGAACCATTAAGCTGATTTATTTAAACAAAATAAATGTAACTAACTAAAAGAAGCAAAGTTTTATTATAGCTAAGTATAAAATAGAAATGCAAAAAGTAAATGCTCTCTTTCAATGAGCTTATTTTCCTACTCTAAGCATGATATAAAAAGGGTTAAGTGTAATCAGAAATCCAATGTAACCACCTAATAATTTTATTAACATAAAAAAAATTTCCTCGTCTTTGGTTACCAGCCAAAGTAAGGATACTTTATTCAGAAAATGCAAACCTACGTGATGATCCAAAAGAGGCGGGATGGATGGGAAATAATAGGCATGAATAATGTCGTCAAACTTCCTCCCAAACTGGTAAGTGCTTGCGCAGGCTGCTTCTATCCATTACTGGATAGGGTTGATGTACAAATCAGAATGATGAGGCAAATTGACTACACCATCATACTGATCATCAAGGCTTACCGGATGATAATTCACTGTATAAGCCCCAAGTGGCTCCAAGTCATGAGGAAACTCTATATGTGAAGATGATAGTTGAGACTGATATTCTAATAACTGCATCACGTCTTTCTTTTCACAGCACTGCTTCTACATGTCTTCATTATTAATACCTTTGTGTGGCTCTGCATGATATGACTCGGAATGATCATATAAGAGTTTTGAATGCTGCTTTTCCATACTAGGATTTTCCAAGGTCTCCATATCCATTCTTCCCTCTATGGAAGTATAGTAGATTGGACTTCCACAAATTTCTAAATAGACACTCCCCTTGCTAGATATATCATAGATAGGATTCTTAATAAGATATCCACAAAAATCCCAATAGTCATCACCATCATTTATGTTAGATGTGATGGATTCTCCATTGTTGATATCAGGTTCCGATATCGAGATTTCTTTGTCTTCATTACTGATACTGATATATGGCTCAGACTGATCATGTGGATTAACTGCATGCTCCTTTTTCATATCAAAGTTTCCCAAGGCCACATGGTCCATGCTCTCTCCTTTATATATGCCATAGACAGAAAAATCAACAAAACCATCAAAAGTTTCGGTTTCATTATTTTCCTCTTTATTCATGTCATAGATTGGATTTTCCATGAATGTCCAAGACTCCTCATCAACATCTTTGTCAGGGATAAGGGAGTCTTCGTCACTTGTATCATGCTCCAAGCTATACTTGTCCTCATTTTCATACTCATCTTCTTCAGAGAAAAGGTCACAAGGTAGTAAACCTTCCAGATTGTCATCATTATATGGACAACACATAGGAGTCCCATCATGTAGATTACAGTTTTCATCATAAGTTTCACTATAATATTCTGCAATGGTTTCATCCTTAGGCTTGTACTGTTTAGATGGTAACAAAGGGTAGGCTTGTCCTACCACGTATATATGATCAGCCTCACTTGAATTTGTTTCCTGATTAATGACCTTGGGAAGTCCATGTTCCATGACTTGATTTGCAACATGACAAGTGCTTTCTTGGTGGAATTGTTCACAGGGTCTACACCATGGAATTACTTCTTCTACCATGTTAGTTGATTCGAACTGGTTTGGAATCCTAGGCTCTTGTTGAGGAAACTTCTTTTGATACATCTAATTCTGCCTAGGCTGAAAGTTCCTAGGTCCATTATTTCTTTCCACTGTGATTATTCTATTGTGCATAAGATTCAATTGTGCAGAATGATCTACCATAAGTTGGTTTTGACTAGTAACCAAGTCTTTTATCATGTCTGTTACCTTTTCCATGGGATCTTTAGAGGCTCCCTCTTCTTCTGATTCAAAGGATTTTCCCGTTTCTTCATTGTATGAAGTGTTTCCCCTAGTGTAACTTGGAATGTTGGATTTTCCTGAAGACTGCATATTCTTTTCTATTTTCTCGACCTATTCCTGAGCAATTTTTAGATTGGCCGACTCTTTGTCCCTTAACTGGTACCTCAAATGACCAGTGAAAGCTTCGATGTAAGATATGAGGATGGAGGCATCCCTTGGCCTGATTTCTCTAGGGAGGTCCACAACCACACGCCTGAACTTAGTATTAAATTCATCAATGGTTTCATTATCCATCTTCTTTATGTTATGGAGGGCAGCAAGCAGATGTCTTGGTTCTTTCTTTTACCCCCATTTCTTCTTAAAATCCTCTAGGAATTCACTAAGAGTTTTATATGAATCATCATCTAGGTCAAAGTACCATTCTTCAGCATCATCTTCCAAGGTTAAAGCAAAGAGCATCATTTTGAAATCGTCATGGTCATGGGCAGCATCATTGCAATAACTGACTAGGTGTTTTTCAAACTTTCGAAGGTGAGACTTGGCAGTGATGGCATTATTTCCTTGAAATATGGGGAGCTTCTGGATAGCATCAGTCGGAATGTCATGAGGACTACCTGCTATCTAAGAAAAGTCAAGGGGTTTGAAAAATTCCATCATTTCTTGAGATTAGTGAACATGGCTCTCTACAAATATGTGATGGATATCTGAGAGGGATTGGTCTCCTAAATTTTCAAGGTTTCTACGAGAAGTTTGCCTATTCAATATTTCCCTAATAAACCTTTCGGGATCAGGGAGAGGATTGAATAATTGTCAGCGGTTTCTTTGGGTAGAAATTCTTAAAGGGATGTCAGATAGTGGAGTCGCCAGATGGATCGAGTTTTAATTTTTATGTTTTTTAAAGACTTGATCAATCAAAAGTTGTTATCTTTTTAGTTGTTTAGAAAAAATTTAAGCTAATTCATACTTGGGAATAAAAATATTTTCTCCCGGCAACGGCGCCAAAAGATGTTGCCGCCTTTAACACACCCGGTTCACGCGGTAGAAATATTCAAGCCACTCGGTGTGTCCTTGGGGGCAAGTCTCAAGTCAAGGCTGTCACCTTGTTCTTGACTCCTTCATCTAGGCTCAACTCCTAACCAATCCAAAGGGGGTAGACCCTATTAAGTTGCTAAGGATAATTACTTAGTTTTGTGATGTTAAACTGAATGAGTTACTTAGGAGTTTGAGATTTAACTATAGATAATCAAAGATGGCAAGATATAAAAGATGAACACATGAAAGCACAATGCTGAGACACAATATATATATAAAACAAGAAAATAACCAGTGCCTTAGAATGGAGTCAAAAAATAGAAACAATGTACTTGTGCGTGCTTGGAGTGAGTGTTTTGCGATTGGCTCTTGGTATGTTTTAAGTTAAAATTGAAGTGTGATTTGATTAAAATTAGGCAAAGGGGGGACTCTAGATATACCCTAAAGTACTTGGAGTATGTCCAAAACTAAAACTTCACGGCTACCCGCAAGGAATATGTGGGCTGAAATGGAGTCTTTGGGGCTATTGTTCATAACGCACCCATTAGGGTGTGATAGAGATCGGCACCCCGAGGTCACTTTTATGAAGTTCCCGCTTCCTTTGGGTATTTTGCCACCGTGATGGTTCGATCTAGGTGTTGGATTTTCACCTATTGGTTTGTTAATTTGGGAGAGTGAGTCCTAATTATACTAGTAAATCAAGTGCTTTTGATACAGTTTGACTGATCGGATGAACCGCAGCCAAGTGCAGAGCATACACACTGGAGTCTTGTCAATTTTAGTAAGTTTTAAACTGGGTGTTCTTGTTTAAAAGAAAACCCTCCAGGAACCTCTTTTGATCCAAGTGGATCTCAATCGGTGAATTGAGGAGGGGTTAATTTTATAATAGCTAAAAAACAAATGATCAAAAGAAAACAGATACACAATTCTAGTTTTCTAATTAGTCCTACCACGAATCTCTTTCCCCTTTCGGGTCAATCAGGAAGTCGTGGGGTAAGTATTAAGATTAATTTGAAATATAAAGTATGGAATATGAAATTAATAATAAAATAAATTATACTACCCTACATATTATATCAATACTAGTTTGAAAGAAAATGAGCAAAAAGCAACAAAAAGGACACTGACGGAAATTCCCCCAGGGGGGATGGGAAATGGGCTCGAAAGAGCCTATTCAAAAATAATTTTATTAATAGAGGTTACAATATCAGAGAACTGATATAATTACTCTTGATCCTTATATGTATTGAAATCAAGAGATTATAAGGTGCGAAAATCAAAGGTTTTAGTCAAATGGGAGACCCCTGGTGGGATTTCAACGCTCCTGAAGACACTTCCAAACAGAAAATTCCTTTATTTTTCTATTACACCTGATAAAAAAAAGAAAGCATGTTAGAATAGCATATTCCCAAAAGAACTTTAAGAGTACCTTTTGATCATCCTACCTTAACTCAAAAAAGATGGAGTTAAAACTCGCTAAACAAGTGAAGAAGGAACCAAGGAAAGCAAGATTTCCTTGGGATCTTGGCTTGCTGTTTGTGCAGCCAATGAAATATGCACTTATTTGCTGGATTTATCTTTTATAAAAACAAAGAGAAATCTAATGCATGCAGCCTACAATTTTTCTTCAAATTTTCATGCAAAAAGGATGATTTCCCTAAAGCTAGATCTAGAATGCTTATGAAACTTTTTAGCTGTAAGATCTAGACTATGGGATTTGATAAGATAGATATTTGTTGGAATTACTTTTAATATGATAGATATAATCAAAATCAAAGCTGTGAATAAAGTAACCAGGTTAAAATGTTGATTTTGAGGGAGGAAGAGGAGGAGAGAAATGTTGGTTTCCTTGAAGATCCACAGTGGAGCTTTCAGGTGGAATGTCGAGGGACTATGCCTTTGGAAGGTTTTGAAGAGAGTGAAGAAGAAAACTAGATCAACATCCTCTCCAATTTAGGAACCTGCAGCTCAGCTGAAATCAAAGAACTTGCCAAGAAACTTGTGAGATCCGATTAGTACATACACAGATATTCAAAATAACATGCATATAAGCTTATAGGACATGTTGAATCTAGATCTCTAAACATGCATCAAAGGAAGGAGATGGTCAATAAACTTATTGAAAAGCACCTTTCCTATCAAGATTATAATAAGCCTATTATCAATCTTAACAACGGATCTACAAGCAATTAGTAAAGAATGAATACAGATACAAGTTACCTCAGTAAAATAATGGAAATAATCATCCACACATGTAATGGCACAACATCGTCTAGCCTCCAAATATTTTCTTTATTTCAAATGAAGAATTACAACAGTATAATAGCAGCACCACCTCAATCCCAGTTCTAACTCCTGGAAGAGGAGGATTTTGCTTGGATATATACAAAAACAAGGAGATCCAGCCCAGGGGGGGCGCAAATCCCAAGGAGATAGACCAAATATGCTGATGGAGATTCCATCAATGCCTGATCTATGTCTAACTGAGCCAGATCCGAGTCTCACTGAGTGCAATTGTTAATCGAAGAGCTGATCTGGCTGACACCTCAACTTGTTGACTGAAGCCTCCACCAAAACTCATCCAGATGAGCCAAAACATGTTGAGGAGAGAGGGAGGATGAAATTCCCCATAAAGGATGTTGAAGATCAACTCTGTATCTGATTTGATCACCTCCTTCTGTCAAGGATTTGTCAGATCCAGTCAATCTGCTTCAGATCTGACTGATTTCAATCAAATCGACTGAGAATCCACTAATCTATGATTTTGGATTTGCTCCATTATTCATCAATTTATTAATTAAAATAATCAATAATTGATTTTTGGGGCTTTCTGACCTGAGTGATGGAAAATCACTCAAAACTAGGAAATAGTGGATCCATGGGTTTACTTGGTGCTCTTACCTTGAAAATGAGCACCTACATGACTGAAACTGATTATTTGGCCCACTTTTATTACAAAATCAATTTTTCCAATTAAACTATTAAAAAATAGCCTAAGTTTTGGAAAAAATAAAATTTTAATAAAAAACACCGAAAAAAACTAAAAAATTGAAAAACACCTAGGGGGACTTAGACATGTTCATATGACTCGACCATGATGTCTAGCATGCTTATAAATTGACACATAGACTCTAATAACCTCAACAGGCATAAATTCCAAGACAACCACCCCAACTTGGAGGTATGGAGTGAAAAACTCAGAAATTATCAGTCGTTTATTCAACAAACAATAATAACCAAGGGAAAAAACACCCTGGGCTAATCGGATTGACAAATAAAGTCTAAGAGACCGAGTCTTTTACAGACACTATCATGCTAGAACATTTATTACAACTCCCCCATGGGGTATGAACATGTGATATAGTACAACAAGCACTTCCCAGAAGTACTTCCATAGGTCTTCTCAAGTCTGAACAAGTTAACCCTGTCCGGTTCACCGGGCTCACTTGATAAAAAACCACTAAGTACAACTTAGGTGGTAACACCTATAGTAAGAATTAACATTCTCATCAACTCTGAAGGTCCATAGGCTTCCTCTCTTAGTATAATAGCTTAGTTAACCTTCATTAAGGTGTTAAACAACTTCACTTAAACTTCTACAGTTTAACATGCTTAACATCAATGACACTCAACTTGTTGAACTAAATATATGGAAGTCACTTAACACAGTAACTGTTACTGTAAATTGAAGGATATCATACATACATTCATTAACTGTTAGATAAGCTCATGTAATAGATAACAGATAGCAAGTAAGTAAAGCACAATCACATGAAACAGTCGCACAACACACGGATTTTACGTGGTTCACTTCCAGGGAGGAAGCTATGTCCACAGGAACTGTGTTTATATTATATCTGGAGAGAGTAACAAAGTTCTGCTACAACCTATTATGCAGCTTGAGATCTTCTGGGAAACTCCGCGCACTCAGCTGGGAGCCCTTCTCTCTTAGATATCTTCTCTTCCTATCATGCTTTCTTCTTACAATATATTCTTTCTTGCTCTCTCTCAATCCCTGCGGATTGTTACATTCATGCTCAAGGAGTTAGCTACTGGTTACAGTAAGATACTACAGGTTTTACAACAGAACCAGAGCTCGACTCTTTCTCAAGGTCTTACAATACTAATGAGAACTAGTAACAACCTGACCAACTAACCAACTAACTGTCTAACTGACCAACTAGCTACTAGCTAACTAGCTTGTTGGCTAACCCTTCATAATACAAAATACATGCTTAAATAGGTGGCACAAAGGTCTCACTATGATACAAAACTGTGGGCCTATCCCGATAGTATCCCAATACTCTAACTGTGACAGTTGGCCTTTCTGTACTTTGGACTGCTGCTTACTGGTCACACTGCAGCTTTCTGCAGTCTTCTGCGATCTCTGGCGTTGATCGTAGGTATGGGCACTGCTTCCTCGATTGCTCCCCTTCTGTCCTTTATCTTTAATACCTCAACCTGCTGCTCCTTTTCTATTTATGAGGGTAGTTGAGCCCTCTTGTCTTTACCGCTGCCTTAAGTGCAGTGGTTGAGCTCTCTTCTCGGCCGCTTTAGGTACTATTTCCTTTGACTTCTTTGCTCCGATGTAGCAACTTTTCCTATAGCTGCGGGGCCTTTCTCCAGCATGATTTGATTTATAAGTACCATAATTATCATGATTTATCCATTTATATGCATCTATTTTGTATGTAAGTCTGCTAGCTTGATGAGTTGTCCATCCCTACACCTTATTGTCAAACTACTGAACAGTTGTAACTAAAAGCCTTGTAATTGAGTGAGTTTTATGCATGTCTTGAGAGTGGAAGGTTATATAGGTCACCTGAATTTATCCATATCATAAAAGCCTAAAAACATTGTAAGTTACCAGGCATCCTCGAGCTACAACCTAGAGGAGTTTCTTGGAGTGATAACAAATTGGTGCCATTACCGAGGAGAGGAGATTGAAGATCAGCTTCCCTGGGAGACAACATAGATCCTTGCTTTGATGATAGACAAAGCTTGGACACTATTCTGGTTATAATCATCTATCTAGAAACTCCACTGAAATAAGGTGGCTTCAAGAAGACCAAGTACCATAGAAAACCCTAAGGGGCCACCAATGACACCTGTTTCAGATCCAAAAGAAATTTTGAGAAGAGCTAGGGCTTCACTAAGACAGACCGGCAGTGCTGCACAAGAAGACACATTAGGTATTTCAAGAAAATTTTCTACTATTATTTCTTTTTCTAAAACACTTAATTCTCAGGAATTTATAAACACATCAGAAAATTCTAGGGTTTTGGCATCTTCAAGCGCTGCTACTGCTTGTGAAGATCCAATCCTGGGTGACTCCACTGGGATAATTATACCACTACCTTCTCAAGAAGGAAATTCATCACGGCTACCTTCCTCAACCCTGTCCATACCCATTTCCAAGATGGCTGCTCCTTAATTGACCAAAATGGAAAGGATCCTGGTAGCTAGGTATGCCCCCCTTAATTTGCCAAATCCCCTCTCTGCCATGCCTACTGGAGATTACCTCAAGTATATGCCTAAGTTCATAGGAGAAGGGGATTTCATAACTGAAGAACATCTAGAGTCATTTTATAGCTATGCTGGGAATATTAACATAGAGCAAGAAGCTATGTGGACTAGGGTTTTTGTGCAAAGCCTTGATGGTTAGGATAGGAAATGGTTTAAGGAACTACCTGCTGGATCAATGGAATTCATTGAGGCCCTAGATGACATCTTCCTGAAGCATTGGAGAGAGAGGAAAGACCACCTCTATTATATCAAAGAGTTCAGCAACCTGAAAACAGAAAATGGGGAGTCTATCTCCAACTTCACCAAGAGGTTCAACAATATGTACAGCAAGATCCCCACTGATACCTCAGCTAAGATAACTTATGCAAATGCCTTTGACTCTAATTTCTACCTACTTCTCAAATAAATCAGGTCTACCTCCTTATCACTCATGCAAGATGCTTCCCTAGAGGTAGAATCAAACATTTTGGCATCTCAGAAGGTTGAAGGAAAGATAGACAAGAAGAAGCAGCCAGTAGACCCTATGGGGCCTTCTTCATCGAAAAACAAGATCGACAAAATGACGAAACTATTAGATAACCTGACTACTGATATGTCTAAAATGAAGGGCCAAGGATAGCCACCTATGAGGGGTAAAGAGCCAAGTGACTTTTCTCCTCAAAACCCTAATTTTCTCCCGTATAGAAGAGGAAACCCCCCAGTGTAGATTCTCAGAAGGGAGAGGAATCAAAGGGAAGATCGAAGAATAAGAGCTCCATTTCAAAATGTTGTACTAGAAGAAGAGACAACATTCATTGAAGAAGAAGGATAGGCTAAAGACAATATCCACTGCATGGAGGATGAGGTGGGATATCACTGAAGAGATTGTATATCAGGATGATGGTCATGAAGGGTACAATCTAAGGTCTATGTTGGTTTCTCCTCTCAAGAAGAATGTTGGGCCTTTCAAGCAGCCTGCTGCACCATCCAAAAAGGTCGTTGTTTTTCCAAAGAAAGGGGTTGTCATATCCAAAACATTGCAAAAACTAGCACCTTCATCCATTCTTGATCAGGTCCAATCAAATTTCTAGGGAATGAGGGAAGGTTTCCAGATAGGCTGCATTATTCTTTCAACCTAGAGTCATCGATTCAAAAATTGAAGATCCCTTTCCCATTAATTGAGCTAATGAAAAATGATGCATTCAAGTCTTCCATTCTGAATTCCCTTCAGCCAAAGATGCATATTGACACTGACTTTGTTAACTTACAAGATGACAATCTTGGTGTAACCCTGGGCCCCATGATTGAAGAACTAAAGGACTCATGCCCTCCTTTCTACATATCCTTGAATATCCATCATAAAATCCTCCATAACTATCTACTAGATTCAGGAGCCTCTCATAACCTAATGCCAAAGGCTGTCATGGATGAGCTTGGTCTCAGCATCACCAAGCATTACTATGATTTACTCTCCTTTGAATCCAGAAAATTCAAGTTCTTGGGCCTCATCAAAGACCTAGTTGTGAACCTAACTCAGCTACCTTCGAAAAGCATCATGATGGACATTGTAGTGGTTGATATCCCTCCAAAATTTGGTCTCTTACTGTCTCAATCATGGAGCAAAACGCTAGGTGGAACTCTTTAGATGGATCTTACATATGCCACTATCCCCATGTTTGTAGGAGAAACTAAGAGGCTGTACCAGGAGAATCAGTTGGCCTACATCATAAGCAAGGAGAGCCATTCAGTGAATCACCCCATCTATGCAGTGGATACTAATTTTGGGTCTTGCATTCTACATATAGATGATTCTCAGCAAACAATAGTACAGCTCACTAAGCCCACCTATTAGCAGCCTGAAGAAGTGACCATAGTAGTCTAGAACATGTATTTTGATGGGGCTAGCACTCAAATCTTAGCAGGTGCAGGTGTGGTATTGATCTACCCTTCCAAAGAAAACATTCATCTGTCTTACAAGCTTGATTTTAAAACCACTAACAACATAGCAGAATATGAAGCCTTGCTTCTAGGAGTTAAAGCTTCCAAGGAGATGGGGATCATGTGCAAGAGGATTTTTTGAGATGCAGACCTCATTATACAGCAGGTCAACAACACTTTTCAGACAAAAAAAATCAAACTGAAGGACTATAGGGATAAGGTATGGAAACTAAGAGACTCCTTTATGCTTTTTGAACTGTCATATATACCTAGGGATTTGAATCATCTGGCTGATTCCCTAGCTATCTCTACAAGTCTGTTCATTCATCCTTTACCTCACAAGCTCAGCTATGATGTTCAAGTTAAATACAGACCTTCCCTTCCAGACAATGTCAAATTTTGGAAGGTGTTTGAAAATGATGACGAGCTTGGGAAATTCCTTCAACTAGTAGATGAATTCTCTGATATGCACATAGACCAGGAAAACCTAAACATGGAGGAATCCAAGCAGCTCAAGTTTAAATATAAAGTGGCTGATCAAAACATTGTCCAATTTCCCAACAACTACATACCTCGAGGCCTAGTACAACTAGAAGAGCTATTCGACCACAATGACATCCCTTTTAAGCCTACAAAAAGGAGCTAGATTATGCCATCCAAGAGAAAAACATAGGTAGCCAAAGCCATCCAAAAATGATAAATCTATCTACTAAATTGACTGTTGATCAAAGGTCAATGTTTTGCATCCTGATAAAAGAGTTTGCTGATGTATTTTCCTGGGAGTACAGTGACTTGAAAACCTAGGACATGAATATCATCCAGCAAAGGATTCCTTTTTATAAGGACACCATCCCCTTAAAGCAGAAGTTGAGATCCATCAGTCCTCTCCTATTACCAGTAATTAAAAAATAAATCCATAAGCTCCTCAAATCCAAGATCATAATCCGCCTTAGGTACTCCAAGTAGATTGCAAACCTAGTGGTGGTAAGAAAGAGAAATGGAGAAATCAGGTTTTGTGTGGCTTTTATAAACCTGAACAAGTGTTCCAATAAACATAACTATCCATTGCCCAATATGTAACACCTGCTACAGAAAGTATTAGGGGCTAGGGCTATGTCCTTCCTAGATGGCTTCTCTGGATACAACCAAGTTGCAGTGCACCTTGATGACCAAGAGAAGACTACCTTTACCACCCCTTGGGGCACCTTCATGTATGATAAAATTTCATTTGGACTAATTAATGATGTGTAATGTCCCCCTTTTGGAATTTTATTAAAATTCCCAATTTTCCATTTTTTTACCTTTTTTTGCTCTTGACTAGTTTTGACGTCTAGACCTCCAAATTGACCCAAAAGCTTCCAAATTTTCTCTGAAGGTACATGAATGATAATATAAATTAAATATAATTCTCATGTATGTTTTTTGAACTCACAATTACTTCTACAAACTTTTTTAATGTTCTATTCAAAGTAGGAGTCTTTAGTAGCAAATTGGGGCTTTAATTCCCCCTGGGTAATTGCCGAAAATGGCTTCACAAATAATACCAAAGTCACTTGAATTTTTGAAAAGAGGATGGGTATGTGTAAGGTACATTTTAAAAGTCTCATATGCATCATGGTTCAGTTTATACAGTATTTTATGACTCTTTCCAAAACAACGCCTAAGTCACAATTTCGACCCTTGGGGAAAATGCACCAAATCTTCTCCCAATGAAATAAAAATGAGTAAAATGGATTCCAATGCTTAAGTAATGAACATGATACTTGGAATAAACATTAATTAAAGTCCATACATCATACATTTATCAGATATACATTCCTCCATTCGAAATAATAAGCATTACCATGGCATATATCAAAATGGAGTGGAAATGGTCATTGTTTGCTCATTAAAAGTCATTTCGACATACAAATATTTGGAATTTAGACTTGAAACTTTATAAGAATTAATAAAATATAATATTGAACTGATTCCAATCATAAATGGACAATTAAAGGCTCTCCCAATTCTAAATCATCAGCATTACAATGGTTCACAACAAGATAGTGGGGAAATGACACTATTTCTTCATTGTTCAACACTTTTACATGCATTCTTTGTGGTATTTCGACCTGAGAATATTTTGAACGTGAAATAAAGAGGATATAAATAATAACATAAGATAATGGGCATTATAATCTTCCCCAAAGAGATCAATAGCTCACCCAAAGCGCAATCCCTCCATTGGCATGAATATGGTGTAAAAACTGGAAATAGTTGAGAGAGAGTGCTGCAATAGAAGAATACACATGATTTCCTGTAGCTTAAAATTGCAAATAAGAATCCATTAAATCTGCATTAAATCTCCATTAAATACCCGAGTGGCCTCTCCAAACACCAACTAGGATGGGAATCTTTCACCCTCGAAATTGGCTTAAGCAAGAAAACTAGTCATCCACTAGCTCTCACAATTCACAAATGACAATTTCACAAATGAGAAAAAACATCTTCCCATGGCTGATCCCTATATTTTACAAACATTATTGTTATTATAAGGTTCCAAATCCATCCATAAATTATCCGTCGGATCTCAACTTGAGTGCATTAAAAGTTTTTAAAGAATGCGTGTACCAGTTTGCTTAATTCATGAAACAACATTAACAGAAATTAAATGCTTTAAAACATAAATGAACAACAAAACTGAAAAACAGATGTGGGAAAAAAAACTCAGAAATAGAGAGTCACAAACAGAAGTTGATAACAGAGCTCACCCCCTTCACTGGGCTACATCTCTGGGTCCCTCTCCAATGGGTACCGATCCAATTAATTTATTTAAAATGGTACAAAAATGGTTCTGGAATCAACTTCAGCAACTGTAAACAGAATGCTGTACAAAGTCTTCAAGACCTCTCTGCTGGAAATTACAATTAGCCTTCAAAAGGCAAAGAAAGCTAGAATTATAACAGAGAATGTCGACTTCCACAACAACAACATCTGGACACTTCACAGCAAAACTCTTGGTGCTTTTTTTTTAATCTCTGCAAGCTTATCATAACAGAAAAGTGATGCTCAGTGCTCTAAACAATCTGAACCCCCTTCCAATGTGGCCAGAATCGTTTATTTTCACAACAAAACTCTTGGTGCATTTTTTTTTATCTCTACAAGCTTCTCATAACAGAAAAGCGATGCTCAGTGCTCTAAACAATATGAACCCCCTTCCAATGTGGCCAAAATAATCTATTTAAGTGTTTAGTGGGAGGATAAGTAACGGGTTCGACTTGTTTTCTACCCGTCTTTTCATATTCCATATGCTATCTTTTAATTTCCATTAAAATGTTTCAACTGGTTATACGTTACATTCATTTTTGTTCCGCTAAATGTGGCAACGGTTCCCAACGGTTCCATCTAATACCATAGATGGTATTGCTATCCTGCCACACTATGGATATCCATCACATTTAGAGTTGTTCCAAAAGTTATATCCGTTGTCGTAGCATATAACTAAACTCCACAAATGTCGCAGCATACAAATATCACAGCATACATGACTGCGCACCCTCATCTAACTGCCAGAATAGTGCCATTTAACCGTGCACAAGACCGCTAGAGGGCATCCACTTGACCGCGTGGGATTTTCATGAACCATTCGAGGTCCCCCCTTGACGGTGTGCCAGACCGCCAAAACATTGCCAACTAACTACGTGATCATGTTTCAAACCATTTTATATTATCTCTTGATGGTGCGCAAATCGCCAGATGCCAAGTCTTAACCGTAAGACTTGACCGTTCGAACCATGCGATGTTATGTCGAACCACGCGAACCTTTGCACAAATGTTAAATGGTAACCATAAGACTAATAACCATTGTACCATATTGGATCAGTGTAATTTTTGAAGATGAATAATCCATCTGATCATTCCTCCCCATTGGAGAGCTTTTAGATGACCAAAATCCCGAGTCACTCTGCAAGTAAGTGAGGGTACAGCTCCCTCACTTTTCCAATCTCCATCAATCTTGCTTTGCTAGGATGCATGCCTTTAAGCCCCACTCGAAGGTACTCAACATTACCCCTTCATGAAGTCCTTACATTTCTGTCAAGAATAACATCATCCTGCAACTATTTCATGTATTCAGGTGCCATATCATCAACTGAAGGAATTTGTATGTTAGTTTCCTCATCCATGATTATAGGAGGCTCATACAATTTAAGATTCTCAACATTGACAATTGAATATATTTGCATGTATGGAGGTAAATTCAAGCGAAAAGAATTAGTACCAATCTTTTCTAAGATCTCAAAAGGACCATACTTGATAGGCTTAAGCTTTTTTACCTTCACCCTTCATTCTTTCTTTGGTGATATGTAACCAAACTCTATCACTAACCTGAAATTGATGATCAACTCGATGCTTGTCATGCCTGGCTCTTCTCCAACTGTTCCTGAACTACCTGCTACACCGCTTGGATTCTCTGAATGAATCTTAGAGATTTATCTGCATCATGATGTCCATCCACTGCATCTTTTCCAAAACATAAGTCCATCGGTGTTTTAGGCAGATAACCAAAACAAGTTTCAAAAGGAGATTTTTTTGTTGAAGAATGAACTGCATGATTGTAAGCATGCTGTATATACTACAACTGCTCATCCCAAAGTTTAGGATGTTTACTACAATATCCCCTGAGCAGTTGAACCACTATTCTGTTTACTACCTCTGTTTGTCCTTCGATCTGTGGATGAAAAGTTGTACTTTTCTTAAGTTTAGTATCCATAAGCTCCCATAAAGTTGACCAGAATTCTCCCAAGAACCAGGAATCCCGATCAGATACAATAGAAATGGGTAGCCCAAAATGTACCCAAACATTCTGAAAGAATAGATGAGTTGTTTGTTCAGCAGTGATCTGTTTGTTACATGGCATTAAGATACACATTTTGTTGAATCTGTCCACAACAACATATAGGTAATCATGCCATTTTCTAGACATAGGTATTCCTCCTACAAAGTCCATAGAAATACTTTCCCAAGGACATGAAGAAAATGGAAGAGGTGTGTACAAACCAAATTTCCTATTGCTAGGCTTACTTGTTGCACATAGAACACAACCTCTTATGTATTTAGCTACAGTTTCTTGCATCTGAGGCCAATAACAGTGATTCTGCAATACTGTGAATGTTTTACTTACACCAAAATGTCTTGCAATCAATGAACTATGTGCTTCTTGGATCACATGCACTCTCTCTTTCTCTAGAATACAGAGTTTACTGAGATGATACAGGAGTTGATTATGCACATAATAGTTCTCTTCCTGTTTACCATGCATCAATGATGCATATACGTTCTTAAAATCTTTATCTTCTGCATACTGTTCAATGTAACTTTCATGTGTTAATGAACTGTTCTGAAGAATGATTGAATCATTTGTAGGTGGCCTCGATAACATGCCTGCTATCTTATTATGAATTCCCTTTTTGTATTTAATTACGAGATGAAACTATTGCAAGAATCCCATCCATCTTAAATGCCTACTTTGCTGTAATTTAGTTTGAGATTGCAGATATTGAAGTGGCTGATGATCAGTATGTATGACTGTTTATTTTCCCATGATATAATGTTTCCACTTCTTCACACTCTATACTAAAGCATACAACTCTTTGTCATAATTCGGATAGTTACTTACTACAGTGGAGAACGTTTCTGAATGGTAACAGACTGGCTTCCTCCCTTGCATCAAAATGGCTCCCATGGAAAACCCACTGGCATCGGTTTTGATCTCAAACGGCTATTGCAACTCTGGCAATGTCAGAACTGGTGCTGTGATAATCCTTTCCTTCAAAGTGTCGAAGGCTCTCTGATGCTTTCCTCCCCACTCGAAAATTTCTTTAATGCTTTTCAATACATGTAAAGGAACAGCAATGGAAGAAAACCAAGAAATGAATTTCCTCCAATACTGAACCGCACCCAGAAAACTTCTAATTTCAGTAAAGGTGTTAGGTCGTGGCCAGTTTACAATGACAACAACCTTGGCTGGGTCCACTCGCAGGTGTCCCCCACCAATAATATGGCCCAGATATACTAAAGATGTTTTAGCAAACTCACATTTAGACATTTTTACATAAAGCTTATCCTTCCTCAGTACATCCAAAACTTTATTCACATGTACAATGTGTTCCTCCCAGGTTTTACTAAACACCAGGATATCATCCTGATATGCAATTATAAAATCATCAACGAATGGACGAAAGACATCATTCATGACCCACATGAAAGTAGCAGGTGCATTGCAGAGTCCGAAAGGCATCACAAGCCATTCATACAAACCCTGTTTTGTTTTAAATGTTGTTTTCCAGGCATCATTTTCAGCAACACGGATTTGATGATACCCACTACGAAGATCCAATTTTGTAAAGTAATTTGCATGTTTCAACTGATGAAGCAAATCATAAATGCGAGGAAGAGGATACATGTTTTTAATGGTGATTTTTTTAAGGGCCCTATAGTCGATGCACATCCTCCAAGACCCATCCTTCTTCAGAACCAAGACGATAGGAGAGCCACAAGGAGAAGTGCTTGGCCAGATGACCCCCTTCTCAATTAGCTCCTGAACCTACTTCTTGATTTCCTCATTCTGCATTAAAGACATTCGGTACATGGCTATGTTCGGGAGTGGCACATCCTGCTGCAAATGTATCTCATGCTGAATTTCTCTCTTTGGTGGTAACTCTTTCAGATCTTGAAATAAATCATCATACTCAGAAATAATTTCAAGCAGTTCAGATTTATGTTTAGGATCACATTCTTCAAAATATTTAGAGATCTCATTATTTTTCACCTTAACCATCATTAACACAAAATTCTTACTAGCATTTACCAGTCTCTTCATTTATCCTGCAGAGACTATTGCTAGATTTGTTTTTGTCTAATGTGCTCGTACAATATATTCCACACCATCTTTAAAAAGATGATACTTATTCTACTCTCTATAAAAGACCGCTTTCTGGTCATACAAATATGGACTCCCAAGTACAATTCCACAAATGTCGAGTTGTACTACATCCAATTCTACCTCATCCATGAACTTTCCAGTAATTGCAAACTTTAATACACATTTCTTTGTAAATTGCAATTGTGTACCATTAGTAACCCAACCAAGATGATAGGGTTTTTCATGAGGCATAGTAACTAAATGCAATTTCTTAACCACTTCTTCTGATATCATATTTACTTATGAACCACTATCAAACAATGTATCAATCTTTGTGTGATTTGCAATGACACGAACATGAAACAGTGCACTTCTATTTTTATCATTTTGCTTAGAAGTAGATGGCATATTTGTATTTGCACTAGAACTTGGTTTTGCATCAATGGGAAGTGAGATACTTTTATTCTTACCTTGGATTTCGATAGCTGTAACCTTTGTTTCATCACCTGAGTCAGATCCCAAATCTTGAATAACTGTTGCAGTAGCTTTTGCTTTGCCTTTATATTTGTTTCCTCCGTACTTCTTTGGCCTTAAATCCGGATGAAGTTTCCAACACTTAGAGACATCATGTCCCTTTTGACAATGCGAACATGTAGGCTTTTCACCCTCTTTCTTAACAGTAGCCATATTCTTTTTCCCCTTATCTTTACCTTTCGATTTGCTGTCAAATTTAAATGATTTCTTCACAAAAGTATCATTAGCATGCTTACCCCTAGCTTCTAAATGTGTAGCTTGAACACATACATCATCCAAATTACCGGGGTTAAACATCAACAAAGTATGTCTCAAATAAGAATGCATGCCACCAATGTACTTAAGAAGAGTTTCCTGTGTATCTAATGAAACATTCAATGCAATAGCCCTCTTTCTGAAGTCATGAATATAGTCTTGAATATTTTGTCCTTTAGCTTGTATAAACATTTTCCAACTCATGGTTAATTGTTGAATATGTCCTAAAGGATAAAATTGCTTCCTTAATACTTCAACGAATTCATTTCAAACTGAAATAATTTTACCGTTCTTTCGAAGATCTTGCTAAATCTTTCTCTCCCACCAAGTAAGAGCCATACCACTCATTCTCAAAGTGGCCAACTAAATCCTGGAAGGGTCATCATTAATGCCCTGCACCCTACAATATACTTCAAGCTGCTTGATCCAATTGTCTAACTTTTCAGCATCTAAATCTCCATTATAAATTGGCAATTCGAATTTAACATCCAATTTGAAATAAGGCATACTAGGACTTGCATTATTTGAATGAGAAATATGAGAAGAAGAGAAATTTTGATTAGTATCAAGAGGATCACCATCTCCTCCTACTCCTTTACCCTCTTCTTCCTTCTTTACTTCTGCATCTCTGGATGAAGATCCTTCTTCTTTCTTCTTCCTTTCTGCATGCTCATCAAGAAGAATTTCCATCATGGCTTTCATGCTGATAAAAGCCTCCAAAAACTCAGTTTCAGAAATAACAGGTTTTTCTCGTTCTGTATGTCCTTCTTCTTCCCCTGGTGGAGAAGACATGGTTCTTGAGAATGTTCTCCTTAAGCCAATCTCAAGATCTCCTTCAATTAATTATCCTTCACCAAGCTTTAACCTGGACCTAGTAAGCATTCACAAACTTGCACAAGCAGTTAACCTGCTCTGATACCATAACACGATCCGTCGGATATCAACTTGAGTGCAGTAAAAGTTTTTAAAGAATGCGTGTACCAGTTTGCTTAATTCATGAAACAACATTAACAGAAATTAAATGCTTTAAAACAGAAATGAAAAGAAAAACTGATAAGCAGATGTGGGAAAAAAAACTCAGAAACAGAGAGTCACAAATAGAAGTTGACAACGGAGTTCACCCCCTTCACTGGGCTACGTCTCTGGGTCCCTCTCCAATGGGTACCGATCCAATTAATTTCTTTAAAATGGTACAAAAATGGTTATGGAATCAAGTTCAGCAACTGTAAATAGAATGATGTACAAAGTCTTCAAGACCTCTTTTCTGGAAATTACAATTAGCCTTCAAAAGGCAAAGAAAGCTAGAATTATAACAGAGAATGTCGACTTCCACAACAACAGCATCTGGAAACTTCACAACAAAAATCTCGGTGCCTTTTTTTTTTTATCTCTGCAAGCTTCTCATAATAGAAAATCGATGCTCGGTGCTCTAAACAATCTGAACCCCCTTCCAATGTGGCCAGAATCGTCTATTTAAGGGTTCAGTGGGAGGATAAGTAACGGGTTCGACTCGTCTGCTACCTATATTTTCATATTCCATATGCTATCTTTTAATTTCCATCGAAATGTTTCAATTGGCTGTACATTACATTCATTTATGTTCCGCTAAATGTGGCAGCAGTTCCCAACAGTTCCATCTGATACCATAGATGGTATTGCTATCCTACCACACAATGGATATCTGTCACATTTAGAGATGTTCCAAAAGTTATATCTTCTATCGTAGCATATAACTAAACTCCACAAATGTCATAGCATACAAATATTGCAGCATACGTGACTGCGCACCCTCATCTAACCGCCAGAATAGTGCCATTTAACCGTGCACAAGACCGCTAGAGGGTATCCACTTGACCGCTCGGGATTTTCATGAACCATTCGAGGTCCCCCCTTGATGGTGTGCCAGAACACCAAAACATTTCCAACTAACTGTGTGATCATGTTTCAAACCATTTTATATTATCTCTTGATGGTGCGCAAATCGCCAGATTCCAAGTCTTAACCGTAAGACTTGACCATTTGAACCATGCGATGTTATGTCGAACTGCGCGACCATTTGCACAAATGTTAAATGGTAACCATAAGACTAATAAACATTGTACCATATTGGATTAGTGTAATTTTTGAAGATGAATAATCCATCGGATCAATAAACTAAAGCCAAGTCGAATTGGTGTGGCTACTCATGCTATGCCATGTGGCCTCTCTCTTCACCTTCCCTCTTCTCCCAAATTTGAGTAGGATCCTCTTGGCCTTCTTCAAATCCCAATTTAAACCTCCAAATTTCTCTATTCAGGCCTGACATGTTACTATGTTAGTATTTCATCCTTCGTATCTGACTTGGGTCATAACTGTCATAGAATCTCCATCATTGGTGTCATAGCCATCATAAATGTAAGGGGAATCTAGCCAAGTGTCCATGAAACTCCCATTTGGATCTTCCTCTCCCATGTAAGTTACAATTTATCCCAAATTATACCTATTAAGTATATGTACAATTATATTAACATTATAATCCATACAAGAACATTAGACTTCCCATATATTCAAATTTGGAAGAGAAAGATACCATTTAACATACGAATTCTAGCTAGTGTGGGCCCCATAGTCTCCATGTGTCTTCATTCTCTATTACCACTTCCATTTTCTCTTGTATTTATTTAATAAGATCAATTATTAAATATTTATCCCCTTCTAATGTATAAACATCATTTATTATCCCCCTTATTCCAAATCTCAAATCTTCCACCCACAACCTAGGAAACTAGTGATTTTCCTCCTTGGCATTTATTTGATTTTTAGCATCCATTTGACAACTTTCATGAATATGGAAAATGTGATTTGTTCATTATGACCCAATACCAAATTTGGGACATTAAAAATCCTCCCTTCCCAATATTTCTTGTCCTCAAGCAATTTCAAACATCGTTGTTGAAGAACTTGCTTTCTGTATGATTCTTTGAAGTTGCCACTAAGCTTCCCACTTTGAGTCTTTGAGATTCCATGAAGATTTTAGAGAGTAACCACCATGCTTGCTGCTACACTACTATGATTAACATCACCTTATTAAGTGGGAAATCCATCTCCCATACTTCTTGTTTCCCAAATAATTTGAAATCAATCGGACTAAAAACTATACTAGGGTCCCATTACTTGCATTGCACTCCAATAATTAAGAGTGATCTCCAACCCATACCATTTGAAAAGAGAATTCCTAGATCCCATTTTCTTGTATGCATTCTTCTAAACATCACGAGTGCATAATATATATCATCAAAGTATATAAAAACATAATAAGAATGTACATCAAGGAGGTTCCTCACCAATAAATCATGAAAGTGCTTATACCTCCCAATGAGTATACTACCATTTGCCAAGTGCATACAAGCTTCAAGTGACCAATCAAATCTGCTCCAATGCAATAGGTGAGGATCCCATGTCCCACTATTCTGCTCCAAAGATATATAATGTGCATCAATATAATCAGCCATGTGTTCTTTCATCCAAGGAGTGAATGAAGAACCTCCACCAAAATCTGAACCAAATAATGAGCAAAGAAAACATGAAGAATTCAAGTGGATCAAAGAAGTCTCATCAATACATTCTGTTGCCACCTTTCATAGACCTGGGTCACATGGCAGAAATATTCAAGCCACTCGGTGTGTCCTTGGTGATAATTCTCAAGTCAAGGCTGTCACCTTGTTCTTGACTCCTCCGTTTAGGCTCAACTCCTAACGAAGCCAAGGGGGGTAGAACCTATTTAAGTTACTAAGGCTAAATTACTTAGTACGGTGATGTTAAACTGAATGAGTTACGTAGGAGTTTGGAATTTAACCATAAACAACCATAGATGACAAGATACAAAAATGAGCACACGAAAGCACAATGCGGAGACACAATATATATATATATATATATATATATATATATATAGCAAGAAAATAACCAGTTCCTTAGAATGGAGTCAAAATAAAATCAGTGTACTTGCATGTTCTTGGAGTGAATGTTTTGCAATTGCCTCTTGGTACGTTTTAAGTTGTGGTGAGGCATGAGTTGATTAAAAATAGGCGAAGGGGTGGACTCTAGATATACCCAAGAGTACTTGGAGTATGTCCAAAACTAAACCTTCACGATTACCCGCAAGGAATATGTGGGCTGAATGGAGTCTCTGGGGCTATTGTTCATAACGCACCCATTAGGGTGTGACAGAGATCAGTGCCCTGAGGTCACTTTTCAAAAGTTCCTGCTTCCTTTGGGTATTTTTCCACCGTAATGGTTTGATCTAGGTGTTGGATTTTCACTTGATCGTTTGTCAATTTGGGAGAGTGAGTCCTAATTATTCTAGTCACTCAAATGTTTTTGATACAGCTTGACTGATCGGACGAACCGCAGCCAAGTGCAGAGCATACACACCGAAGTCTTGTCAATTTTAGTAAATTTTGAGATGGGTGTTCTTGTTAAAAAGAAAAACCTCCAGGAACCTCTTTCGATCCAAGTGGATCTCAATCAGGGAATCAAGGAGGGGTTAATTTTATAATAGCTGATGAAACAAAAGATGAAAAGGAAAACACATATACACAATTCCGGTTTTCTAATTAGTCCTACCATGCATCTCTTTTCCCTTTTGGGTCAATCGGGAAGTCGTGGGGTAAGTATTAAGATTAGTTTGAAATCTCAAATATGGAATATGAAATTGATAATAAATAAAAGTATACTATCCTGCATATTAGAACTATGCTAGTTTGCAAAAAAAAGGAAAAAAGGTAAAAAGGAAACACATACACAAATCCCCCCATGGGGGATGGTGAATAGGCTCAAAAGAGCCTATTTGAAAGGACTGTTGGAGTAGGATCCCATAGCTACAGGAGAATATTTCATTTTGGTGGATAGATATTTTTGGTGAATATATAAGAGATAAGGTAAAGATATGACGCCGTAGCATGTTTCTAGCTGCAGATCAGAGCCAGAAACTGTGACTATCAGGACGGAGAAGTCAAACAAGATGACAGTACCTGAGAAGCCGAGAGGAGAGAGTTCACCCACTGCATTCAAGGCAGGTGTGGAAGATAAGAGGGCTCAGCTACCCTCATAAAGGAAAAGGGGCAACGAGGCCAAGGTATTGAAGACGAAGGACAGAAAGGGAAGCGGTGCCCAGTACCCATGGTGAGCGCCGGGAAGCATGGAAGACTGCAGAGAGCAGTGGTGTGATGGTAAGTGGATACTCCAAGTACAAATATGCCGACAGTCACTAGTTAGGGTTTTTGGGTTACTGTTGAGATAGGCCCACAGTGTTGTAAAGGCGAGACCTTCGGGCCGCCTATAAAGGGATGTGTTTTGTATTGTAAAAGGTTAGCTAGCAGGCCAGTTGATTAGCTATTTAGACAGATAGAGTCAATTAGTCTATTAGCTCACAATTATTTTGTATTGTAATAGAGTCGAGCTCTGGTTCTACTATTCAGTCCATAGTTACCTTACTATAACCAGTAGCCGATTCCAGGAGTATGTATGTAACAATCCATAGGGATTGACAGAGAGAGAGAATATTGTAAGAAGGAAATATAGAGAAAGAGAAGAGATCTAGGAGAGAAGGGATCCCAGCAGTGAGTGTGGAGTTACCCATAATATTTCTAGCTGCACAACAGGTTGCAACAGAACTGTGTACTCTCTCAAGATATAATAAACATAGTTCTGTGGACGTAGCTTCTACCCTGGAAGTGAACCACGTAAAACCAGTGTGTTATGTGATGATTTCATGTGATTGTGATTTACTCAGTTGATATTTGTTATCTGTTCCATGAATGTTGTATATCAGTTAGTAAACGTCTGTATGTCCTTATTCAGTTACAACATTATTGAAGGTTAAGGTGGACTTACATGTATCAAGCATCTGCATATGAGTTTAACAGTGCTTGTTTCACACAGTAATTAGTCATTCTGTTAAGTGTTTCTAGTATACTTATTCAAAAAGGTTAAGGATAGTTGAGGTAGAGTGCGTTGAACTATGGAAGTTCAAGTCAGAGTGTTAAATATCTTGTTGAAAGTTAGCCAAGTCATTCCACCCAGTGAGATAGCCTTTGGACCATGAGGGTCACAGTGGGTCGTACTATAGAAGATATCACGCTGACAATAGGTGATATCGCACCGTCAAAGGAGCTGCAGTGTGGGATATCACAACTCGTGGGTTAAGTGGAAGAGAGAGTTGTGCATCACCCATGTCACTGCGATGCGATAGGATTCCTTCCCCTGTCAGAACCCGCGAGTAAGAGAGAAGCACATGTGACAGAGAGATCTCACTGGCTAAGAGAAACTGCGAGACCCTAGGATGGTAAAGAACCTGGTCGAAGACACTTGATTCTTTGGCCAACCCATTAGAATCACTTTAGGTGAGACTTCAAGCCATTTTACGGTCTGTCGCCGAAAGGGCCAGTGAGCTGGGGGTGTTGTTGGTACATTACAATAAACCTGGGTCTGCCCAGATAAACCAACAAATGGTTCCATTACCGGCTTTGAACACATTACAAAGCTAATGTTCTGTTGGCATCCTACTAGAGACGAACTCAACTAGTGGGTTGGGTCTACGGAGAAAGAATTTGCAGAACAAGAGAACAAGAGTCCTAGACTAAGTACAGAGGACTGGTTACAAAAACATATCTTTACAGACCTACATACGATATTTTTTGCGACCTATGGAAATGAGCTGTACGACTGGTTATCAAAGCTGACTGATCAGAATATATTCAGAAAGAAAAGAGACATTGTGTGGACACCAGAGCTGATTCACACCATGAAGAGCATAGACAATCCCATTACGAGGACAGTAGACTTCTGGCTTGTGAGTGTGCTAGAAGGCTTCGTCACAGAGTTTGCAGTTGAACAGAGAAAAAGCTTTAGCGAGCCTGAGCAGTACTTCTTCAAAGGATATCGCGGTAAGTACCTAAACTCTTTAAACTTGTCCATTAAGATGTTATTATATGAAAAAGGAGTAATGGATATAGTTTCAGACCAATAAGTTAAGAAAGTGTAATGTCACAAGAGTTTGAGAGTGATTTTGATGACATTGGATGTACACGTAGTGGAAAGAAATATAAAGTAGATTTCAGATCTCCCATATTTGAAGACAGTTCAGATAATACTAGACAGCAGAGTCATAGTAATACAGAAAGAACAGAAGGGGGTATCCCTTGCCACCCTTATACCCCATAGAAACAGACCGGGCCTCAGCATAATCCCGTAGTAACTCCATCTAGTAGCTCACAGACAGTACATACTACCGCTACATCACCTCCACCTACACCACCGAGTGGTAGTAACACAGCAAACCAACATCCACCATGCAGAAATAGATTGGGGGATGACATGAAGTTACCTACCTTTAAGGGTACAGGGGCAGAAGACCCAGAGCAGTACTGGTTTCTATGTGAAGCCGTGTGGACCATTAAAGCAGTCCACGATGATAATATTAAACTTGTACAATTGGTCACCACACTCAGAGAATGAGCCTTAACATGGTATATGAAGTATACCTCAGCGATACCCAGAACACTTATATAGGTCCGGACTGCCATGATTAAAGAATTTAAGAATCCCAAGTCCAAATCGCAGTGTATCACAGAGCTCAAAGACATTAAACAACTACCTATAGAGTCAGTATGGGACTTTGATCAGAAATTCAAAGCTCTCATAGACCAAGTTAGCTTTGAGTTTGCGCTGGAGCAGCATAAGGAATGGTTTATTGCAGCACTGCTCCCTCACATCAGACTGCCATTAATGCAGTAAAAACTCCAGACGCAGGGTGACGCATTGGAGATGGCAATGAAATTAGAGGCATCACCTCTAGTGGAGACCAGTACAGGTATGACAAACCTGCAAAACTAGTTAGCAAATCTCACGTTACAGATGCATGAGATTAGAAAAGGAAAAGAGATTGCACAAGGCATATGGTGTATCAAGTATAAAGCACAAGGCCATACTAAAGATAACTGTCCATTATTTTTTGAATACTTAGCAAGTAGGGCTCCTAACCCCTTAGCACAAACTCAAGGGCCATGGTGTGAACTATGCAGAACAAGAGGACATCTACCTTAGCAATGCCCTTTACTTCAGAAGTACATACAGACACCTAAGAAATTATACTGTACCTTCTGTAAGTTTGTAGGACACGATGACCATACCTGTAGATCCTACGATCTCATGGTCGATAGAAAACATGACTTGTACAGAGTCCAATCAGAGACACAGGGTCCAACAGCAGGACCACAGCAACATCCGGGTCAGGTTGGCCGTGGAGGAGGATTCAGAGGACGAGGCCGTGGAGGAGGCTTTGGCTATGGTGAAGGCTTTGGCCGTGGCCATGGACCGATTACTTGCTACAATTGTGGAGTTGTAGTACATTATGCTAGGGACTGTTAGAGCCCCACTACCACATGTAACTATTGCAAATCTTACGATCATGCTATAGAAGAATGTCCTACCTTGATAGCCAAGATCAGGGAACCTAAGCCAGCAGTACACCAGAACATTCAGCTTATTGCTGCTGAGCAGGAAGAACCAGAACCAAGAGTCAACATTGTGACTCACAGCAGTGCTTCCACTAGTGGGACATCACAGGATACAGAAAAGAACACAGGTCAGGAGTGGGTGCGCAAAGCTACTAAAAAATCAACACCACTTGACCTACAGAAGAATAAAGAGACATTTCAGGAAGCTAAGACGTTCTTTAATGACCCTATACAATCAGGATCCCAGGTACAGTCATCTAGGGGCGTACCACAGCAAACGCCTTGTGGCCTTAGTCCTGTGGAGACATCGCAGGCTACCACATCAGGAAGATGCGATGAGGATGAGTCGACAGGAAGCGTACAATCCTTCATGCGGAGTTGCTTGAAACTCATGAGAAATGAGAAAACTATTAGAGAGATTCAGTTCATCATAGATCAGTATCTTCCATCTTCTTCCGTGAGCAGTGCACAGCGTGCTGTTCATAATATTATGGGCCATACAAGAACAGGAAGAGAGATGCGACTCACAGCACAGGTTGGAGAATTTGAAATGGATGAGGTAATCCTAGACTTAGGATCAGAGGTAAATGTTCTGACTAAGCAGACATGGGAACAGATGGGTAGCCCTAAGTTAGTCAGATCACCTATGCATCTGAGATTAGCTAATCAGCAGTGGGTATCACCACTGGGTTGATTACCGCAGGTGCCGGTTGACATTGACGGAGTTTGCAGCTCTGCGGACTTTGAAGTTATAGAAATCATTGGCGATAGTAGACCATATCCAACATTACTAGGCATTGATTGGGTGATCAGTAACATGGCCGTTATCAACCTAAAGAGAAGACAAATGACCTTTGAGGATGCGCAGATTCGGGTCATCTCACCGTTGGATCCTTTTTAGGGTCCTAGATATATTGAACCTATCCAAGCAGAGGATGAGGCATGTAACATGGAGAGTCTCTATCATATGACTATGAACCAGAGTGACTACATCAATCCAACCACAGAAGGGAACATTAGTTGGCGATGCGACAACTCATACACATCGGATTCGGATGTTGGTCTAGAGAACTGGTAGAACAGACTTTATGAAGTCTCAGCTCGTAGATGTGCATATCTGACTAAATCACTGCGATGGATTGGAGTAGAGCTGAAGGATATTCCATCATTTGATGGCTTACCAGATGTCAATGATTTGTTTTACCAGTTTGAACAAGAAATTCCCCAAGAGCAGAGGATGTCAGCGATTGACCTTGCAGTAAGATCCACCCTTGCAAGATGGTGGTATGCACATAAAGAGAATATCGCATCATGGGATGATCTTAAGAGATTGATGGCGATCAGATTCTCTACTGACAGGGAGTATGTCCAGCAGAAATACACAAGAGAAAGTGACCCCAGGTCACATATTCAGACTTGTGAACAGAATTGGTCAGACATTCCCGAGGATGAATGGGTTCACCGATTCATTCACACTTTTGACACAGTTCCAAAGAATTGGTACACTGAGACAGAGTTGCGTAGAGGAAAAACTACATGGCCACTTATGCTAGACAACTTTGAACTCACTTTCAATTTTGAATCTGAGTACCCAAGCATTAATCAGGATTTAGACGTTATAAATATTAAGATCTTTGAGGACTGAACCCTATCAGTACATACTCAACCTGAGTGGGCCATCCAGTTAGAAGATGCGCTCGAGTACTATAACTTTGCATCAGAACCAGAGGAGGAGGATGAGGATCCTCGCAACATCAACATTCCAGAGTCAGAAGGGACTCGTGATGTTGATGGACCAAAGCTAGAGACTCTAGCTATCATGGAGCCTATCAAGATTAAGAATATCAACATTGGCACAGATACAAAACCAAAGTTTGCATCCATTGGAGACTATTGGAATGATGAAACAGTACGACAGATTGCAGACTTGCTACATGACTATCAGGACCTATTCCCCACCAAGTTCACAGAGATGAAGGGAATAGTTGGAGACTTGGGAGTAATGAGGATACCATTGAAAGAGGATGCTAGACTAGTTAAGCAGCGTCCATACAGATTAAATCCTCGGCACAAAGAAAAAGTTAAGGATGAGATCGATAAGATGCTAGTAGTAGGCATCATTGAGCCAGTGGAAGAAAGCGAATGGGTTAGTACCATGGTCGTGCAAGAGAAGAAAACCAAAGGAGAAATCAGAATCTATGTTGATTTGCGCAAACTCAAAGATGCATCACTTCATGACCGATTTTCGACACCTTTTACTGATGAAGTTTTAGACAATGTGGGAGGACATGAGGTCTACTCCTTCACTGATGGCTTTTCAGGCTATCACCAAATCAGAATCCATCCAGAAGAGCAATCTAAGACCACTTTTGCGACAGAATAGGGCTCATTCCAGTATACGGTAATGCCCTTTGGTCTTAAAAATGCACCGGCTATCTTTTCTAGAGTAGTAGTTGTTGTATTTAAAGAATACATCCATAAATTCCTAGAGGTTTATTTTGATGATTGGACTATATTTGGATTAATCGACAAGCACATAGGAGATTTAATACTGATGTTAGAGAAATGTAGACAATACCAGATTTATATGAACTTGAAAAAATGTATATTTTGTGCACCATTTGGTATTTTGTTGGGTCACATTGTCTTGAGACAAGGCTTGATGGTAGATCCCGCAAAGATTGCCATCATTGTAAACCTTCCAGCACCCAACTCAATCAAGTAGTTGAGGAAAGTGCTCGGTCATACCGGGTACTATAGAAAATTTATCAAAGGTTATGCAAAGATCACAGCACCTATGGAAAAGCTATTAAAGAAAGATGTAAAATTCCTATGGAATGAGGAATGCCAGAAAAGTCTAGACACCCTTAAAGAGAAGATGGTTACAACACCCATCTTAGTATTTCCAGACTGGACTAAGCCATTTCATGTGCATGTGGATGCATATGGAATCGCATTGGGGATCGTCTTAATGCATCCAGGAGAAGGAGATATCGATCATCCTATTGCATACTCAAGTAGAAAACTATCCACCGCAGAAAAGAACTACACCACTACAGAAAGAGAAGGATTAGCCATGGTGTACACTCTACAGAATTTCAGGCACTACCTGCTAGGTGCCTCATTCAAGATGTGCACTGACCATTCCGCTTTGAAGTACTTGGTCAATAAGACAATGGTAGGGGGACGAATCTGCAAATGGTTACTCCTATTTTAGGAGTATGATTTTGAAATTATTTTCAAACCAGGGAGATTAAATGCCGGACCATATCATCTCTCGTGGATAGACTCAGGAGAAGAGCCAAGTAACCTAGAGGACAACTTTCCCGATGCGCAGTTGTTTTCTATTCATATCGCAGACGAGTACTATGCTGATATTATTCACTTCCTCACCACAGGATGGGCACCTGTTGATTTTACCAAGCAGCAAAAGAAACAGTATTTTATTTTATTTTAGTTGTTTGCACAGGTGATGCGGTAAAATAATAATAATAATAATAATAATAATAATAATAATTTTATTTTATTTAGTTGTTTGCACAGGTGATGCGGTGAGGCATCGCAACAAGGTGATGTTTCCTCGTGCCACGTAGCCAGTATTGAAAAAGGACAGAGGGCCAGTCAATTCTCCTTCTGACAGGCAGTTAATGAAGAAATGACCGGTATACCTTATCGTAGATTTGGCAACAGCATAATAAATTTTCTAGATTTAGTAAATCTTTGATGAGACCAGTGCCTGCACACAGGTTTCCAGGGAAATTTGATCGGATTTCAGCATTTAATGAAGATTGGGATGACGGGTGTAGTCTCATCCATGCAATTAATACCACCGATGGGTTCTGCCTAGATGACCGTTGCATCTGGGATTATATCCTTTAGCATAAAAGTAGAGATCATTCATTCAGGACGGTTACTTTTGCAAGATACGAGAGCTATAGAGTAAGTTGTTAAGTTTTCCCTGTGCAGAGATAAGTTCGTTACAGAGTGTTGTGATTTCCCCATTTTGCAGCCATTGCCAATCCAGAGTATTGCACCGAGTGGGTTCTATCCAAGGAGGAACCTTTAGAATACATTTTGAGATGATTCGAGCGTGGTGGCCTCGTGTCCGCTATGATGACGCCACCCAAGAGTATTAAACCAAGTTCATCACAGGCTATATAGCTACCAAGGATGAGGAGTCAAGCTCAGATAGTAGATGAGTCCAACCTAGAATAGAGAAAAAGGAAAAGGAGGAAAGTAAAAGTGAGAAACAGAAAGAGAAGTCCAACACGGATGGCTGTGCACGTGGAGTTTCCTAGAAGATCTCACAGAAAGAAGAAAGGACCAATAAATAAGCATCCAAGACGTAGACAAACAAAAGGAAAGAGGAAAGGAACGAAGGTTCTCGGAATGGAATTCAAGGCCTGTATAGTTCTCGTAAGGACGGATCTAGACTGAATGAAATGTTTGAGAAGGCTGGAGGATACAGATTTTCCTTGTGATAAAAGTTCTAACCTAGATAAAGAGGAAAGGATATCTGTGGAAGGCTTCTCAAAATCTTAAGATCCTTGAAGGTCTTGCAAGCGATGAGAGAGAGAGCATGACAATAAGGGAAGGAAATATAAGAGGGACCAATGAACTAAGTTACAGAAACTATGGAGAAAGAAGTCGCAGGACTTCGACAGAAACTTACAAAGACTTCGTAGGAAGCCAAGGAGAAAGTACAGCAAGAGAATCCCGCTGTTAGTGGCTCGAGGATGAGCCACAAGTAAGTGTTAGGGGACTGTTGGATTAGGGTCCCATAGCTACAGGAGAAGCTACCATTTTTGCGGATAGATAGTTTTGGTGAAGATATAAGAGATACGGTAAAGATACGACGCCGTAACATGTTTCTAGCTGCATATAAGAGCTGAAAACTGTGACTATCGGGATAGAGAAGTCAAAGAAGATGACAGTACTTGAGTGACCGAGAGGAGAGAGTTCACCCACTGCATTCAAGGCAGTGGTGGAAGACAGGAGGGCTCAGATACCCTCATAAAGGAAAAGGGACAATGAGGCCAAGGTATTGAAGATGAAGGACAGAAAGGGAAGCGATGCCCAGTACCCATGGTCAACACCGAGAAGCATGGAAGACTGCAGAGAGCAGTGGTGTGACGGTAAGCGGCTACTCCAAGTACAGATACGTCGACTGTCACTAGTTAGGGTTTTTGGGTTACTGTTGGGACAGGCCCACAGTGTTATAAAGGCGAGACCTTCAAGTCGCCTATAAAGGGATGTATTTTGTATTATAAAAGGTTAGCTAGCAGGCCAGTTGATTAGCTATTCAAACAGATAGAGTCAATTAGTCTGCTAGCTCACAATTATTTTGTATTGTAATAGAGTCGAGCTCTGGTTCTGCTATTCAGTCCATAGTTAGCTTACTATAACCAATAGCCGATTCCAGGAGTATTTATGTAACAATCCGCAAGGATTGATAGAGAGAGAGAATATTGTAAGAAGGAAATATAGAGAAAGAGAAGAGATCTAGGAGATAAGGTCTCCCGACAGTGAGTGCGGAGTTACCCAGAAGATCTCTAGCTGCACAACACGTTGCAGCAGAACTGTGTACTCTCTCAAGATATAATAAACACAGTTCTGTGGACGTAGCTTCTACCTTGGAAGTGAACCGCGTAAAACCAGTGTGTTATGTGATGATTTCATGTGATTGTGCTTTACTCAGTTGATATTTATTATTTGTTCCATGAATGTTGTATATCAGTTAGTAAACGTCTGTATGTCCTTATTCAGTTACAACATTATTGAAGGTTAAGGTGGATTTACATGTATCAAGCATCTGCATACGAGTTTAACAGTGCTTGTTTCACATAGTAATCAGTCATTCTGTTAAGTGTTTCCAGTATACTTATTCAAAAAGGTTAAGGATAGTTGAGGTATAGTGCGTTGAATTGTGGAAGTTAAAGTCAGAGTGTTAAATATCTTGTTGAAAGTTATCCAAGTCATTCCACCAAGTGAGATAGCCTTTGGACCGTGAGGGTCACAGTGGGTCATACTATAGAAGATATCGCACTGACAGTAGGCGATATCACACCGTCAGAGGATCTGCGGTGTGGGATATCACAACTCATGGGTTAAGCGGAAGAGAGAGTTGCACATCACCCGTGTCGCTGCGATGCGATAGGAGTCCTTCCCCTGTCAGAATCCACGAGTAAGAGAGAAGCGCGTGTCGTAGAGAGATCTCACTAGCTAAGAGAAACCGTGAGACCCTAGGATGCTACAGAACCTGTTCGAAGACACTTGAGTCTTTGGCCAACCCATTAGAATCACTTCGGGTGAGACTTCAGGCCGTTTTGTGGTCTGTCGCCGAAAGGGCCAGTGAGCTAGGGGTGTTGTTGGTACATTACAGTAAACCCGGGTCTGCCCAGATAAACCAACAAGGACCTTTTATTTTTATTACCAGTGATTTACAATATTAGCAAATTAAAATTGATTCACTTTGGTCCTTGTTATCTGGGATCCAAAGGTTTACAACAAGCTTGTAACAAGATAGAATTAAAACATAGTGATGGGGGAAGCTTCCGGGATGCTCCGATTCATCCAAGAGTCGAAAATTTGGCAGAGTCTCCTTCTTTTTTTTGTTGGACCTGCTAAAAAAATGGTGAGAAATCAAAATCAAATGTTCCTAGACACACTTTGAAAGTGTTTTTGGTTACTACACTAGTTACCAAAAAAAAAACTTAAGTAAAATTTTGTTAAGTTGGGGTAATCTAGTTTTGCAAAAAGGAACCAAGGAAAGCAAGCTTTCCTTGGGATCTTGGCTTGCTGTTTGGGAAGCCACTAATATGTGCACTTTTATTGTATAATGAAACTTTAAAGTACAGCAAAGGAAACTACCTTAAAAGCAAGCTAGAAATTTTCATTGAAATGCTTGCAAAAAGAGGATAATTTCAGCTAGATCTCTTAAAATATAATTTTATATGCAAAACGAAACTGAGATCTAAACTTAAGAAAGGATATTACTAACTATATCTATATTTAATTTTCTTAATGAGACAGATCTAAGCAATAATACTCTTTAAAAGTAACCAATTTGAAGAGAAATTAAGATTTTGAAGGAGGAAGAGAGAGAAAGAGTGTTTGCAGCCTGGGAATGTTGGGCTTTGGATTTTGCTTTGGTGGAAAGTGAGGAACTATGTCATTCAGAAGATACTGAAGATGGGGAATATGAAAACCAGCTCAACCTCTTCTACAAGCAAGATCACCTGCAAATTAGAAATCCTTGCACAAACAGATGGTTAAAACATAGGCGCTGCTAGAAGAGATACTTGGAAAGCATGCAATTAAACTTAAAATACATACAAATACAATAGATCTGGAACAAGCAGTAGTAAGAGAATAAATCAAAATAGAATAAACTCTTACCCTAATAGGAGGGAGCTCTCTCCTTCAAGGCCAACAATTAACTAGAAAAGCAATGATAAATAAATCATATTATACCTCATAAGCATTTGACAATCAACATCCACACATGAAGAGCATTACACCATATATCTTGCCTCCAAAGCTTCTTTATTCCAGAATGAAAAAACAATATAGTACAAGAGCAACAACTCCTTAATCCTAGTTCTAACTAGCTCTAAAGAGGCTGCTTGTGCTTGTATTTATACAAAAAATAGGACATCCAACCCAGGGGGGCGCAATTCCCAAGGAGATAGATCAAATAAGCTGATGGAGAGTCAATAAATGCAGATCTAAAGATGAACTGAGCCTACTTATCAACCGGGGGCTTGATTGAGCTGACACATGAACCCATAAACCGACACATAAGTACACAGAGAATCTAGGAGAGTCCACACCTGTGGAGGAGAGAGAGAGGGTGCAATTCCCCCTGAAGACAGCTGAAGATCAACTCTGGATCTGATTTGATCACCTCCTTCAGTCAAGGATTTGTCAGATCCAGTCAATTTGGTTTAGATATGACTAATTTCAATCAAATCAGCTGAGAATCCATTGATTTATGATTTTGAATTTGCTCCATTATTCATCAATTTATTAATTAAAATAATCAATAATTGATTTTTGGGGCTTTCTGACCTGAGTGATGGAAAATCACTCAAAACTAGGAAATAGTGGGTCCATGGGTTTACACAGTGCTCTTAGCTTGAAAATGAGCACCTACATGACTGAAACTGATTAATTGGCCCACTTTTATTACAAAATCAATTTTTCCAATTAAACTATTAAAAAATAGCCTAAGTTTTGGAAAAATTAAATTTTTAATAAAAAACACTGAAAAAACTAAAAAAATGAAAAATTGAAAAAACCTAGGGGGACTTAGACATGTTCATATGACTCGACCATGATGTCTAGCATGTTTATACATTGACACATAGACTCTAATAACCTCAATAGGCCTAAATGCCAAGCCGACCACCCCTACTTTGGAGGTATGGAGTGAAAAAATCAGAAATTATCAATCGTTTATTCAACGACCAATAATAACCAAGGGAAAAAACACCTTGGGCTGATCGAATTGAAAAATAAAGTCTAAGAGACCGAGTCTTTTACATACACTATCATGCTAGAACATTTATTACAATTCCCCCATGGGGTATAAACATGTGATATAGTACAACAAGCACTTCCCAGAAGTACTTCCAAAGGTCTTCAGAAGTCTGAATAAGTTATCCTTGTCCGGTTCACCGGGCTCACTTGATAAAAACCACTAAGTACAAATTAGGTGGTAACACACCCATGAATATGTATATCATCATGAAATAATAGAGGATTTTTCTTCCAATAATATTGTTCTTCAATCACATATCTCTTCACCCAAGTGTGTGATGAAGTTTCTCCAACATCAAATAGACTAGGCAAGGAGCAAGGAAAATCATGAGTCTCCAAGTGACTGAAGTGAACATCATAGGTGCACCCATGTAGATGTGTATAATCATAATGTAAACAAGGATTCTTCTACAAATGTAAATAATATGGTTCTCTAATAATTACATCATCAAAAGGAGAAATAGAATGTCCATGCTCTTCATGTGGCACCATCAAAAAGAAACCTTTCGCCTATACTTCATTAGGATGATTGCTGCAAAATTTAGAAGTGTAGGATGTAGGAGAAAGAACCAACTCACCCAAATGATCATTAAGTGCAAAATTGTCATAATGTGAAGGATCCACAGGGGTAGGATTATGCAGATCCTTCAAGAGTGTGAAACCTTTATCATAGATTGGTTCCAATGTAGAGGAATCATGTTCTTCTTTAAAAATTGCATACCCTTCATCGAGAGACAATTCAAGTTCCTCTTAAAACACATCAAGTGTTTGGATGTCTTCAATCACATCTTCAAATACATCAAGTACATTCAAATTTCCAAATTTTTCATGATCCACCATGTCATGAGAATCCTCCAAGCAATATACCATTTGACAATATGAAACATAGGAGGAAAAACAAGTGTCTTGCAACTTTTCAAGAAGTTGCTCATTTTGAATTATGAGCTTATGGATAACTTCATTATTCTTCAAGTAGGATTGATGTAAACATTCACTAAATTCAGTGACATTTTTTCTATCAAAAAACAAAGACATGAAATTACCTTTGATGTTGCACATTTTTCTTTGGATCTTCTCCATGTCTTCAAGGAAGGATGGCACCTCCAAGGAAGTAGCTCTCAACCAAGAATTTGATACCAATGCTTGAGTGTCATGGAGTATTCTAAGGGCCTCTTGGATTGTTGGAGCAGGGTCCCACATCTACAGAAGAAGAATCTAGTTTAGCGGAGAAATAAGTTTTGGCAGAGAGAAGATAAGACAGAGCTATGACGTCGTAGCACGTTTCCAGCTGGAGAGCAGAGCCGGAAACCATGAATTTTAAGATAGAAAAGTCAAGAAAGGCAACGGTACCTGAGCAACTGAGAAGAGAGAGCTCAACCATTGCATTGAAGGCAGCGACAGAAGACAGGAGGGCTCAGCGACCCTCATAAAGGAGAAGGAGCAATGAGGCTGAAGCATTGAAGACGAAGGACAGAAAAGAGAAGCGGTGCATAGTACCCATGATTAGTGACGGGAAGCATGGAAGACTGCAGAGAGCTATGGTGTGATGGAAATCAGCTACCTCAAGTACAGATATGGCCGACTATCACTAGTTAGGGTTTTGGGTTACTGTTGGGACAGGCCCACAGTGTTGTAATCGCAAGACCTTCGGGCTGCCTATAAAGGGATATATTTTGTATTGTAAAAGGGTTGGTTAGTTAGTTGGTTCATTCAGTTGTTAGTAGTGTTTTGCAGACTATTAGACTGTTGTAAAATCCTAGCTCTGGTTCTGTTATTAGCAGTAGCAATCTTACGGTAACTAGTAGCTGGCTTATAGAGTATGTATGTAACGATCTGCAGGGATTGACAGAGAGGGAAGAGTATATTGTAGGAGAGCAATATAGAGAGAAGAGAGATATAAGAGAGAGGATCTTGAGCTGCATATGCGGTGCAGCAGAGCTGTGTTTTACCTTCCCCTGAGCTATAATAAAAACACAGTTCTGTGGACGTAACTTCCATCCTGGAGGTGAACCACGTTAAAATCAAGTGTTATGCGATTGGTTTATGTGTTATGTTTACTTATGCATTTCTCATTCAGTTCATGGACTTTGTTTACAGTTTAATGAATGAAGGTGTTAATCAGTTCCCAGCAATATAGAAGGATAAACATAAGTTAAAGTCTTTGGCATGTTGTATGTGGTTCATTTATGTTTTGTGTAAAACAGTCACCATTGCAGTATTGAATAGCCTTGTATGTTAATTCTTGCACATCGACACGATCAATGCTAAGTGTGCTAAACCACAGAGGTAGGATATCACAGAGAGGTGATACCGCATCGGCAGAGGAGCTACGGTGCGCGATACCGCTAGTTGAGGACTTAGCGTTGGGCAGGAGCTACGTGTCGCACAGTGCGCGACGATGTGATAAGGCCAGAGATATCGCGAGTCAGAGAAAGTGCACGACATAGAGAAGGAATGCGTGGTGGTGTAAATGAATATCTCGCGGCTAGAAGAGCTGCGAGATGAGGGAATCGCACGACGTGAGCAGGAGATCGCGCGACCCACAGAGAGAAAGACCTCGCAGCCAGGGGAACTGTGAGACACTAGTAGGATCACCACAGAACCTGGTCCAAGACACTTGATTCCTTGGCCAACCCATTAGAGTCACTTCGGGTGAGACTTCAGGCCACTTTGCGATCTGTCACCGAAAGGGCCAGTGATCTAGGGGTGTTGTTGGTTGGTTATAGTAAACCCGGGTCTACCCAAAGCAGCCAAAAAATGGTTCCGTTGCCGATTTTGAATAGTTGAGCGCTAATGTTCTGTTGGAATCCCACCAGAGAAGAGTTTCACCAGTGGTTGGATTCAAACCTAAGGGATTTTGCCAAGAAAGAAAATTGGAGCCCTAAACTGAGCACAGAGGACTGGTTACAAAAGCATATCGCTTCAGATATACACACCATATTTTTTGCAACCTATGGAAATGAGCTTTACGACTGGTTATCCAAGTTGACAGATAGGAACATATTCAAGAAGAAAAGAAACATTGTCTGGACACCAGAGCTGATTCAGACCATACAGAGACTCGACAATCCCATTATGAGAGTAGTGGACTTTTGGTTTGCGAGTGTACTAGGAGGCTTCATCACAGAATTTGCAGTTGACCAGAGAAAAAGCTTCAGCGAGGCTGAGCGGTACTTCTTCAAAGGATATCGTGGTAAGTACCTAAAATCTCTAAACTTGTCCATTAAGATGCTGCTACATGAAAAAGGAGTAATGGAAATGATTTCAGATGAATAAGTAAAGATAGTAATGTCACAAGAGTTTGAAAGTGATTTTGATGACATTGGACGAACACGTAGTGGCAAGAAATATAAAGTAGCTTTCGGCTCTCCTATATTTGGAGATAGTTCAGACAGTATTACGCGACCGAGTCCTAGTACCACAAAAGAACTAGAGGGGGGCATCCCTTACCATCCCTATACCCCACAGAAATAGAGCATGACTCAGAGTAATCCCGTAGGTACTCCATCCAGTAGCTCATAGACAGTACCTACTACCGCTACATCACCTTCACATACACCGCCGAGTGGTAATAATCCATTCAATCAGAACTTACCGTAGAGATATAGAATGGGAGATGATATGAATATACCTACCTTTAAGGGTACAGGAGCAGAGGACCTAGAACAACATTGGTTTCTATGTGAAGCCATGTGGACCATTAAAACAATCAACGACGATAACCTTAAACTTGTACAGTTGGTCACTACACTCAGAGATCGAGCTTTAACATGGTACATAAAGTATACCACAGTACCCAAGACACTTTCCCAGGTCAAGAACACCATGATTAAAGAGTTCAAGAAACCTAAGTCTGAATCTTAGTGCATTACAGAGCTCAAGGATATTAAGCAGCTACCATCAGAATCAGTATGGGACTTTGACCAGAAATTCAAAGCTCTTATAGACCAAGTAAGTTTTGATTTTGCGTCGGAGCAGCATAAGGAATGGTTTATTGCAGCGCTGCTCCCTCACATCAGATTGCCACTAATGCAGTAGAAACTCCAGACGCAGGATGATGCGTTGGAGATGGCGATGAAGCTAGAAGCTTCACCTTTAGCAGAAACCAGTGCAGGCATGACAACTCTACAGAACCAGTTGGCCAACCTCACATTACAGATACACGAACTTAAGAAAGGAAAAGAGGTTATGCAAGACATATGGTGCTTACTATGTAGAGCACAGGGTCATACTAAAGACAACTGTCCAGTATTTGCAGAATATTTAGCATCAGGGGCTCCTAACCCCTTACCATGAATGCAAGGGCCATGGTGTGAAATATGAAAAACACAAGGACACCCACCTCAGCAATGCCCTTTGCTTCAAAAGTATGTACAGACACCTAAGAACCTATACTGTGTCTTCTGCAGCTCTTTCGGACATGACGAATAGAATTTATGAGCCTATGATCTCATGTTAGATAGAAAACATGACGTATACAGAGTCCAATCAGAAACACAGGGTTCAGCAGCAGGACCACAGCCTGATCTGACTTATGGCTGGGGAGGAGGATTCAGAGGACGAGGCCATGGAGGAGGCTTTGCACGAGGAGAAGGCTTCGGCAGAGGAGAAGGTTTTGGCTGTGGTCATGGACCAATCACTTATTATAACTATGGAGTTGTAGGACACTATGCTAGGGATTGTCATAGCCCCACTACCACTTGTAACTACTGCAAATCTTATGATCATACCATAGAGGAGTGTCCTACCTTGATAGCTAAAATCAAAGACCCTAAGCCAGCAGTACACCAGAACATCCAGCTTATTTCTGCTGAGCAGGCAGAACCAGAACCAAGAGTCAGTATTGTGACTCATAGCGGTACTTCCACCAGTGGGACATCGCAGGAGACTGAAAAGAACACAAGTCCGGAGTGGGTGCGCAGAGCTCCTAGTAAAGAAACAGCACTCGACCTACAGAATAATAAAGAGACATTTCATGAATCCAAGGATTCCTTTGATGAACCTACATAATCAGGATCACAGCTACCATCGTCTAGGGGCATACCGCAGCAAGCACCTTATGGTGATAACTCTGAAAAGATACCGCAGGCTACCACATCGGGAAGATGCGACGAGGAGGAATCGACAGGAAGCGTACAATCCTTCCTTCGTAGTTGCTTGAAACTCGTGAGAAATGAAAAAGCTATCGGTGAGTTGCAGTGCATCATATACCAGTGTCAGCAACCTTCTCTCTCGGGTAGTGCACACCGCGCTGTTCATAATATTACAGGACATACCAGGACTGGAAGAGAGATGAAGCTCACAGCACAGATTGGAGAGTTTGAAATGGACGAAGTCGTCTTAGATCTGGGATCAGAGGTGAATGTTCTAACTAAGAAGACATGGGAACAGATGGGTAGCCCTCAGTTAGTCAGATCGCCTATCCACCTGAGATTAGCTAATCAGTAGCGAGTATCACCCTTGGGTCGACTACCGCAGGTGCCAGTTGACATTGACGAAGTTCGTAGTTTTTCGGACTTCGAGGTTATAGAAATCATTGGCGATAGTTGACCGTATCCAAGATTATTAAGTATCGATTGGGCGATCGGTAGCAAGGCTTTCATTGACCTAAAGAGAAGACAAATGACCTTTGAGGATGCGCAGATCCGGGTCATCACACCGCTGGATCCTCACCAAGGTCCTAGATACATCGAACCTATCCGAGCAGAGGAGGAGGCACATAACATGGATAGTCTCTACCATATGACTGCGAACCAAAATGACTACATCAATCCAACCGCAGAAGGGAACATTAGTTGGCGATGCGACAGCTCATGCGCATCGGATTCTGATATTGGTCTAGAGAACTGGCAGAACAGACTTTACGAAGTCTCAGCACGCATGGATTGGCGCAAAGATCACTGAGATCCCATCATATCATGGTCTAACAGATATTCAGGACTTCCTTGAGCATTTTGAGCAACAGATTCCCTATGAGCAGAGGAACACAGCTATGGACCTTGCAGTACGAGCCACACCTGCAAGATGGTGGTATGCGCATAAAGAGAATATCGCATCATGGGAGGATATTAAAAGACTGATGCCGATCAGATTTTCTGTCGACAAAGAGTATGTCCAGCAGAAGTACACAGGTGAAACTGATCCCAGGGCACACATTCAGACATGCGAACAGAACTGGGCAGACATTCCCAAGGATGAATGGGTTCACAGATTCATTCACACATTGGACACAGTTCCAAGGAACTGGTACATAGAGACCGAGTTGCGCAAGGGGACGGCCACATGGTCACTTATGACAAACAGTTTTCTACTCACCTTCGCATTTGAATCAGAACATTCGAGTGTTGCTCAGGCCCTAGACATAATCAAGATCAAGATATTTGAGGACTGTACCATCTCAGTGCAGACTCAACCTGAGTGGGCCATCCAGTTGCAAGACGCGCTTGAGTGCTATAACTTCACAGCAAAGTCAGAAAACAAAGATAAGGATGAGGATGAGGATCCTCGCAACACCAACATTCCAGAGTCAGAAGGGACTCGCGATGTTGGGGGACCACAGTTAGAGATTCCAACAATCACCGAACCCATCAAGATTAAAAAGATCAATATTGGCACAGACGCAGAACCTAATTTTGCCTCTATTAGAGACTATTGGAACGATGAAACAGTTAGACAGATTGCAGATTTGTTACATGACTATCAGGACCTATTTCCCACCAAGTTCACAGAGATGAAGGGAATAGTTGGAGACCTGGGAGTTATGAGGATACCATTGAAGGAGGATGCTAGACCAGTTAAGCAACGCCCATATAGATTGAATCCGCGCTACAAAGAAAAAGTAAAGGATGAAATCGATAAGATGCTCACAGCAGGCATCATTGAGCCGGTAGAAGAAAGTGAATGGGTTAGCCCCATGGTTGTACAAGAAAAGAAAACAAAAGGAGACATCAGGATCTGTGTCGATCTGTGCAAGCTCAACGATGCATCGCTTCACGATCCATTTCCGACACCGTTCACTGATGAGGTATTAGACAACGTGGGAGGACAGGAGGTTTATTCCTTCACTGATGGATTTTCAAGCTACCATCAGATCAAAATACATCCATAAGATCGATCCAAGACCACCTTTGCAACATAATGGGGCTCGTTCCAGTATACGGTAATGCCCTTTGGTATTAAGAATGCACCAGCTATATTTTCTAGAGTAGTCATTGCTGTATTTAAAGAATACATCCATAAATTACTAGAAGTATATTTTGATGATTGGACTGTACTTGGACTAATCGACAAGCATATAGGAGACTTAAGACTGATGTTAGAGAAATGTAGGCAGTACCATATTTCTCTAAACTTGAAGAAATGTATATTTTGTGCACCATTTGGTATTTTGTTGGGTCACATTGTTTGCAGACAAGGCTTGATGGTAGATCCCATGAAGATTGCCATCATTGTAAACCTTCTAGCACCCAACTCAGTCAAGCAACTGAGGACAGTACTTCGTCATACGGGGTACTACAGAAAGTTCATCAAGGGCTACACAAAGATTACAACACCAATGGAGAAATTGCTAAAGAAAGATGTAAAATTCCTATGGAATGAGGAATGTCAGTAGAGTCTAGACACACTTAAAGAAAAGATGGTTACAACACCCATCTTAGTATTTCCAGACTGGACTAGGCCATTTCATGTACATGTGGATGCATCTGGCATTGCATTAGGGGTTGTTTCAACACAACCAGGAGAAGGGGACATTGACCATCCTATCGCATACTCTAGCAGAAAGCTCTCGACAGCAGAAAAGAACTACACCACAACTGAAAGAGAAGGCCTAGCTATGGTGTATGCACTCCAGAAGTTCAGGCACTACCTGTTGGGTGCCTCGTTTAAAATGTTCACTGACCATTCCGCCTTGAAGTATTTCGTCAATAAGCCAGTGTTAGGGGGGAGAATCTACAGATGGTTACTCCTCTTCCAGGAGTATGATTTTGAAATCATTGTAAAACCAGGCAGACTGAATGCCGGACCTGATCATCTGTCGCGGATAGAATCAGAAGAAGAGCCAAGTAACCTAGACGACAATCTGCCAGATGCACCACTGTTTTCCATCCAGATCGCAGATGAGTACTATGCTGATATTATTCAATTTCTCACTACAGGAGTAGCACCTGATGAGTTTACTAAGTAGCAAAAGAAGCAGTTGGTTGTTAAAGAATCAGAATTCACCCTTATCGTAGGACACCTATACAAGTTAGGTCCGGATGAAGTTCTGCGCAGATGTGTGATGCCGCATGAAAAAGGCACTATTATCAGAGAGGCACACTCAGGAACCGCAGGAGGTCACTTCGCAGGAAAGCCGACTGCGCAGAAAATCCTGGAGGTAGGATTATGGTGGCCTACCTTGCATAAGGACACCAAGGACTTTTGCAGATGCTGCGATATCTGCCAAAGGGTAGGAAAACCCTCCCGACGCGATGAAATGCCGCTGCGACTGCAGGTCACGTTGCGTGCATTTGACAAATGGGCTATAGATTTTGTGGGTCCTATCAACCCACCAGGAAAGTGCACTAGTGCGAGATATATTATCATGGGAATAGAGTACCTCACCAGATGGGCAGAGGCCAAAGCAGTAAGAAATTGTGATGCTGCTACAGCCGCACAGTTCCTTTTTGAAAACATCATCAGTAGATTTGGATGCCCAGTAATTTTGATGAATGATCAAGGCACACATTCTTTGAACAACACTATTGAGGCATTGACAGAAGAATTCCAGATTCAGCACCATAAGAGCAGTCCCTACCACCCCCAGGCTAATGGTATGGTGGAGGCCTTTAATAATATTTTAGAAAATGCTCTTACTAAGATATGCAATAGCCAGAAGAATGATTGGGACCTCAGAGTTAACGCTGTATTATGGGCGTATAGGACTACATGCAAGAAACTTACGGGACACACACCTTTCAGCTTGGTGTATGGAAATGAGGCTGTTATGCCTATGGAGTATATTCTTCCCAGTTTAAGAATCACTCAGATTACCAGGATGACTGATACAGACACAGTGGAGGAAAGGCTAGCACAGCTGCTTGCCTTAGAAGAAGACAAATTCATCGCCGGATTCCATCAGAAAGTGCAGAAGGAACGAGAAAAAGCTTGGCATGACAGAGACATTAAGAATAAGACTTTCCATATCGGAGACCTAGTGCTCCTCTATGACAGCAAATTCATTAAGTTTCTAGGGAAGTTCAAGACACATTGGCTGGGGCCATATCAGATACAGCAAGTCACAGAGGGAGGTGCCATTTAGCTCAGCCAGCTGAATGGGGAGATTTTTACCACATGAATTAATGGTAGTAGGCTTAAGCCCTATAGTGATAGCCACCCTGCCTCTCAGCTCTAGCATAACCAGTTTATGGTGGTGCAGATGTCTAGTGTAGTTGAAAGGAGGCATCGCACCGGGAACTAGTCTACACTGGTAGGTATTATTCTAAGTATGAGGAATCGCATCAGGTCGATTCAAAAAAAAAGGGGGGGGGGGAGTATTGTTTTACGCAGGTGATGCGGAGTCACATCATGGCAGTGCGATGTTTTCCCATGCCACGTACTCAGTTTTGCAACCGATAGAGGGCCAGTCACGTCACCACCTGACAGGTAGTTAATGAGGTAATGACCGGTATATTTTACCGTAGATTTGGCAGCAGTATAATAAATGTTTCCAGATTTGGCAAATCTTCAACGAGACCGAAACCTGTGCACACACGTTTCGAGGGAAATTCGATCGGATTTCCTCATTTATTAAGGATCAGATGACGGGTGTGGTCTTGTCCATGCATTAATGATGACCGACGGGTTCAGTCTAGATGACCGTTGTGTCCGGGATTATCGTATTGGGCATAAAATCATAAAGTATTCAATTGGGATGGTTACGTTTGCAGAAAAACTGAGAGCTGTAGAGTGCACTGTTCAGAATTCCCTGTGAAGAGCTAAGTTTGTTACAGAGTGCTGTGATTTTTAGAAGTTGCAGCCATTGCACGTCCACCGTTTGTACTAAGATGGCTCTGTTCAAGGACGAACCTCTAGAAGACATGCCAAGACGCTTCGACCCTGGTGGTCGTAGGTCTTCCATGACGACATCACCCAGGGTTGTGAAATTAAGTACAGCACAAGTCAGACAGCCGCTAAGGATGAAGAGTCAAGCGCCAAAAGTAGAAGTTGTCACCAAAGTCTCTGCTAAGGAGAAGAAGAACGCCGAGCCAACCACTGAAGATAAGAAAGCAGAGCGGAATAATGATGAGAAGAAATCTCCCACCAGGCAGAAAGTAAAAATGAGAAAAAGAAAGCAACGGGAGAAGGTCCCTGACCTATCTGATCAGCTAAGAAAAGCACAAAAGATTGCAGAGGCAACGCAACAAAAATCTGACGATCAAAGGCAGCATGTGTACCTGGAGCACCGCGAAGAGAAGAGAAGTGGAAGAGGACAGCAAACCCAACAGTCGGTAGAATTCCTGGAGGCAGGCAAAGGCTTGTTCTCGGAACATAATTCATGGTTTGTATCTCTTTCATATACAAGGCTCCAGACTGAAGGAAATGTTTAAGAAGGCTGGAAGATACAGATTTTCCTTGTGATAAAATTTCTAACCCAGATAAAGAGGAAAGGATATCTGTGGAAAACCTCTCAAACACTAAAGGGCTCTTAAAAGGTTTCAGGAGCAAAGAGAGTGAGACCATGACATTGGGAAGGAAGGATAAGAGAGCCCAGCGAACCAAGTTACATAAACTATAAAGAGCATGTCGAAGTGATGCAGAAGGAAGTCATAGGACTTCATGACAGGTTGCAGAGGGCTTCACAAGAATCCAAGGAAAAGCTACAGCAGGAGAAGCCCACTGGTAGTGGCTCGAGGGCGAGCCACAAGTAAGTGTTAGGGGACTGTTGGAGCAGGGTCCCGCAGCTACAGAAGAAGCTACTAGTTTAGCGGAGAAAAAAGTTTTGGCGGAAAGAAGATAAGATAGAGCTACGACACCGTAGTACGTTTCCAGCTGGAGAGTAGAGCCGGAAACCATGACTTTTAAGATAGAAAAGTCAAGAAAGGCAACGGTACCTGAGCGGACGAGAAGAGAGAGCTCAACCACTGCATTGAAGGCAGCGGCGAAAGACAGGAGGGCTCAGTGACCCTCATAAAGGAGAAGGAACAATGAGGTTGAAGCATTGAAGATGAAGGACAGAAAAGAGAAGCGGTGCATAGTACCCATGATCAGTGCCAGGAAGCATGGAAGACTGCAGAGAGCTATGGTGTGACAAAAAGTGGCTACCTCAAGTACAGATATGGCCGACTGTCACTAGTTAGGGTTTTGGGTTACTATTGGGACAGGCCCACAGTGTTGTAATGGCAAGACCTTCGGGCTACCTATAAAGGGATATATTTTGTATTGTAAAAGGGTTGGTTAGTTAGTTGGTTCATTCAGTTGTTAGTAGTGTTTTGCAGAGTATTAGACTGTTGTAAAAGCCTAGCTTGGTTCTGTTATTTGCGGTAGCAATCTTATGGTAACCAGTAGCTGGCTTATAGAGTATGCATGTAACGATCCGCAGGGATCGACAGAGAGGGAAGAGTATATTGTAGGCGAGCAATATAGAGAGAAGAGAGATCTAAGAGAGAGGATCTTCAGCTGCATATGCGGTGCAGCAGAACTGTGTTTTACCTTCCCCTGAGCTATAATAAAAACACAGTTCTGTGGACGTAACTTCCATCCTGGAGGTGAACCATGTTAAAATCAAGTGTTATGCGATTGGTTTATGTGTTATGTTTACTTATGCATTTCTCAGTCAGTTCATGGACTTTGTTTACAGTTTAATGAATGAAGGTGTTAATCAGTTCCCAGTAATATAGAAGGATAAACATAAGTTAAAGTCTTTGGCATGTTGTATGTGGTTCATTTCGAATAGCCTTGTATGTTAAGTCTTGCACATCGACACGAGCAATGCTAAGTGTGCTAAACCACGGAGGTAGGATATCATAGAGAGGTGATACCGCATCGGCAGAGGAGCTACGGTGCGCGATACCGCTGGTTGAGGACTTAGCGTTGGGCAGGAGCTGCGTGTCGCCTAGTGCGCGGCGATGCGATAAGGCCAGAGATATCGTGAGTCAGAGAAAGTGCGTGACATAGAGAAGGACCGCGTGGTGGTGTAAAGGAATATCTCGTGGCTAGAAGAGCTGCGAGATGAGGGAATCGTGTGATGCAAGCAGGAGATCATGCGACGTGCAGAGAGAGAGAGACCTCGCAGCCAGGGGAACTGCGAGCCACTATTAGGATCGCCACAAAACCTAGTCCAAGACACTTGAGTCCTTGTCCAACCCATTAGAGTCACTCTGGGTGAGACTTCAAGCCGCTTTGCGGTCTGTCACCGAAAGGGCCAGTGATCTAGGGGTGTTGTAGGTTGGTTATAGTAAACCCGGGTCTGCCCAAAGCAGCCAACATGGATCTTCTTTTCATTCATCTTTAAGGACCCTTCAAGAAAATGAGGCTCTTGCAAATTAACATCCTCATCTTCTTCCTTCTTGCTTGGACCTGTTACCACCTAAGTTGTACTGAGTGGTTTTTTATCAAGTGAGCCTAGTGAACCAGACAAGGATAACTTGTTCGGACTTTAGAGAACCTTCAATCTTGCTTTTGGGGAGCTTTGTTGTAATATATCACATGTTCATACCCCATGGGGGAATTGCAATAAATTTTTTAGCATGATAGTGTCTATAAAAGACTCGGTATCTTAGAATTTATTTGTCTCTGATCAGCCCAGGGTGTTTTTTCCCTTGGTTATTATTGGTTGTTGAATAAACGACTGATAATTTCTAAGTTTTTCACTCCATACCTCCAAAGTTGGGGTCGACAGCTTGGTATTTAGGCCTATTGAGGTTATTAGAGTCTATGTGTCAATGTATAAACACGCTAGTCATCATGGCCGAGTCATATCAACATGTCTAAGTCCCCCTCGGTTTCTTGAATTTTTGAATTTTTTGATTTTTTCAATGTTTTTTATTAAAATTTAATTTTTCCAAAACTTAGGCTATTTTTTAATAGTTTAATTGGAAAAGTTGATTTTATAATAAAAGTGGGCCAAATAATCAATTTTAGTCATGTAGGTGCTCATTTTCAAGCTAAGAGCACCATCTAAATCCATGGACCCATTATTTCCTAGTTTTGAGTGATTTTCCATCACTCAGGTAAAAAATCCCCAAAAATCAATTATTGATGATTTTAATTAATAAATTGATGAATAATGGAGCCAATCCAGAATCCTAGATCAGGGGATTCTTAGCCGATTTGATTGTAATTAGTCAGATCTGAACCAAATTGAATGGATTTGACAAATCCTTGACTGAAGGAGGTGATCAAATCAGATCCATAGTTGATCTTCAGTAGCCTTTATGGGGAATTGTGACCTCTCTCTCCTCCAAATGTGTGGACTCTCTTGGATGCTCTGTGGACTGATGTGTTAGTTTATGGGTTGATGTGTCAGGTCAATCAGCCCCTGGGTTAACAAGTAGGCTCAGTTCAGCTTCATATCTACATTTATTGACTCTCCATCAACTGATTGGATCTGTCTCCTTGGGATTTGCACCCCCCCTGGGCAGGATCTCCTAGTTTTTGTATATATCCAAGCATAATCCTCCTCTTCCAAGTGAGTTAGAGTTGGATTGAAGCGCTTGCTATTGTAATACTATTGTAATATTTTTATTGTTGGAATAAAGAAGCTTTGGAGGCCAAATGGTGTAATGCTCTCATGTGTGTGGATTAAGCATCGTCTTATGGCTATTGATGTTGTCGGCTTTTCTCTCAATTTCTGCATCTGAACCCTGTCTGGCTTGAACGATTCAGCTGAATCAATAGGACTATAGTTGGGCAAGTAAGGTTACTTGATTTTTATGTATCTCATAGAATATATGTTTGAAGATATAGATTATACATGTTTAATAAGTTTATTTGCATGTAATTATTGTCTCTTTTTCATATATATATGCAGATCTCATGAGGTTTCATGCAGGATTATGTGTTTAGCTTTCAGGTAGCAAGGATTGGATGAGCTTTGGATCTATTTTGACTCCACTGTACATCCAAAATATTTGTGAAGACATTTCCCCTCTGTATTCCACTAACAAGTTTCCATTGTAGATCCATCCAACAACGGGCCTTTCCCCTTCTCTTCCTCCTTTCTTTTAAAATCAATCTTCCGGTTACCTGTCTCTTCCTCTTATGATCAGATCTAGTTCCAAGAATTGAATATATATTGTTATATCTATTTTATAATATTTTTTCTGCTTAGATATATAATTTCATAAAGAATAACAGTTTATAAAGATAGATCTAGGTGTAGGAAATTCCTTTTTTGCAAGTAGCTAAAGCATAGATCTAAAGTTTGCTCATAAGGTAGCCTCCTTTTTGGTTCTTCAAAGATTTAAATTTTACAATAAAAGTGCACATCTCATTGTCTTCCCAAAAATAAATCCAAGATCCTAATGAAAGATTGCATTCCTTGGTTCCTTTTTGCAAAAATTAGATTACCCCTGTTTAACAAATTTTACTTAGTTTTTTTTGGGTAATTAGAGTGGTGACCCAAAACACTTTTAAAGTGTGTTTGCGCACATTTGATTTTAGTTGCTTTCTGTTTTTTATCAGGTCTAACATAAAAGAGAAGGAGACTCTGCCAAATTTCCGACTCTTGGACGAACCAGAGCTTCCCGGAAGCTTCCCCCACCGCTGTGTTTTAATTCAAGCTTGTTACAAGCTTGTTGTAAGCCTTTTGATCCCAGATAACAAGGAACAAAGTGCATCAATTTCAATTTGATGATATTGTAAATAACTTATAATAAAAATAACAGGTCCTTTCAAATAGGCTCTTTTGAGCCTATTCACCATCCCCCCTGGGGGGATTTGCGTCGGTGTCAATTTTTTACTCTTTGTTCATCTCTTTTCAATCTAGGGTATTTATAATCTGTAGGGTAGTAAATTTTGATTTATTATCATTTCCATATTCCATATTTGAGATTTCAAAGTAATTTTAATACTTACCCCACGACTTCCCGATTGACCCGAAAGGGGAAAGAGATGCGTGGTAGGACTAATTAGAAAACCGACATTGTGTATCTTTGTTTTTTTTTTCATAAACTATTTCATCAGCAATAATAAAATTAACCCCTCCTTGATTCCCCTATTGAGATCCACTTGGATCGAAAGAGGTTCTTGGAGGGTTTTCTTTTTAACAAGAACACCTATCTTAAAATTTACTAAAATTGACAAGACTCCGGTGTGTATGCTCTGCACTTGGCTACGGTTTGTCCGATCAGTCAAGCTGCATAAAAAGCACTTGAGTGACTAGAATAATTAGTATTCACTCTCCTAAATTGACAAACCATCAGGTGAAAATCCAACACCTCGATCAAACCATTACGGTGGCAAAATACCCAAAGGAAGCGGGAACTTTTGAAAAGTGACCTCGGGGCACCGATCTCTGTTATACCTTCGGGTGCATTATGAACAATAGTCTTAGAGACTCCATTCAGCCCACATATTCCTTGCAGGTAGCCGTGAAGGTTTAGTTTTGGACATACTCCAAGTACTCTCGGGTATATCTGGAGTCCACCCCTTCGCCTAATTTTAATCAACTCATATTTCACATTAACTTAAAACGTACCAAGAGGCAATCGCAAAACATTCACTCCAAGCACATGCAAGTACATTGATTATCTTTTGACTCCATTTTAAGGCACTGGCTATTTTCTTTCTTTCTATATATATATTATGTCCCAGCATTGTGCTTTCGTGCGCTCATTTTGTATCTTATCATCTATGGTTGTTTATGGTTAAATTTCAAACTCCTAAGTGACTCATTCAATTTAACATCACCATACTAAATAATTTTTCCTTAGTAACTTAATAGGGTCTACCCCCCTTGGCATCGTTAGGATTTGAGTCTAAACGGAGGAGTCAAGAATAAGGTGACAGCCTTGACTCGAGACTTGCCCCCAAGGACACACTGAATGGCTTGAATATTTCTGCCACATGACCTAGGTGTCTAAAAGGCGGAAATAGGACCAAATTCATGAAGCTCAAGTGGTGATGGGGAAGTTGATCTTGTTTCTTCTTCAACTGCTACAAGGTATTCATTTTCAGGTTTAGTGGAAGTTTGGCTTGCAGCAACACTTTCAAAATTGATCTCTATGTCACCAACATAGAGGTGTGAGCACCCATCAGTAGGTACTCCTTCATAGTTCAAGCATCCATCAGTATATTCTATTTGGTCCATGTCCATAGTAAAAAAAATTTCAAAATGATATTCAATAGTTTCAAGGTACCCTTCCTTCTCATGTGATGTTTCCTCATCTTTTTCAAAGTCATTTGGGAGTGAATTTCGATCCTCTTGATGTAATTCTTTTTCTTCTTCATCACCCACAGAAATTTGTAGCTCGTTGGTATCCTCCCTAATTGTGCATTTATTATTATTCCTTAATGATTTCTTAATTGAATTATTTTTTATAAATTCCTTCAACCAATCATTAAGGTCTTCACAATGAATAGTTTTATGTGCCAATTTGAATACTTGATTAATCTACCTGGACATATCATCACCACATGGATTAATGAATTTATTCAATTCATACATACCATACATAAATTCAATAGGTTACAATACCATGCTATAATACCACTGTAGTGTCCCCTTTTTGGAATTTTATTAAAATGCCCAATTTTCCAAATTTTTCACTTTTTTGGCTCTTGACTAGTTTTGATGTCTAGACCTCCAGATTGACCCAAATGCTTCCAAATTTTTTTATGAAGGTACATGAATGATAATATAACTTAAATATAATTCCAATTTATGTTTTTTTACCTCCCAATTACTTCTGCAAACTTTTTTAATGTTCTGTTCAAAGTAGGAGTCTTTACTAGCAAACTGGGGCTCCAATTCCCCCTGGGTAATTGCCGAAAATGGCTTCACAAATGATCCCAAAGTCACTTGAATTTATGAAACGAGGCTGGGTATGTGTAAGGAAAATTTTCAAATTCTCATATTCATCATGGTTTAGTTTATACAGTTTGTTATGACTCTTTCCAAAACAACCCCCAAGTCACAATTTCGACCCTTGGGAAAAATGAACCAAATCTTCTCCATCATACATTAGTAAAATGAGTAAAATGAGTAAAATGGCTTCCAATACTTAATTAATGAATATGATAACTTAAATACACATTAATTATATTCCATCCATCATACATTTATCAGAGATACATTCCTCCATTCGAAATAATAAGCATTGCCATGGCATATATCAAAATGGAGTGGAAATGGTCATTGTTTGGTCATTAAAAGTCATTTAGACATACAAATATTGGGAATTTCGACTTGAAAATTCCTAATAATGAATAAAATAGAATATTCAACTGATTAAAATCATAAATTTACAATGGAAGGCTCTCCCAATTTTAAATCATCAGCATTACAATGGTTCACAACAAGATAGTGGGGAAATGACACTATTTCTTCATTGTTCAACATTTTTACATGAATTGTTTTGGGTATTTCTACCTGAGAGTATTATGAACATGAAATAAATAGGATATAAATCACAACATAATATAATGGGAATTATAATCTTCCCCAAAGAGATCAATAGCTCACCCAAAGTGCAATCCCCCCATTGGCATGAATATGGTGTGAAAACTGGAAATAGTTGAGAGAGAGTGCTGCAATAGAAGAATCCACATAATTTATTGTCACTCAAACCTAAAAATAATAATCCATTAAATCTCCAGGAAATACCTGAGTGGCCTCTCCAAACACCAACTAGGATGGGAATCTTTCACCCTCAAAATTGGCTTAAGCAAGAAAACTAGTCATCCACTAGCTCTCACAATTCACAAATGAGAAAAAACTTCTTATCATGGCTGATCCCTATATTTTATAAACATTATTGATATTCTAAGGTTCCAAATCCATCCATAAACCAAATCCAATTTTAATTGGTGTGGCTACTCATGCTATGCCATATGGCCTCTCTCTTCACCTTCCCTCTTCTCCCAAATTTGAGTAGGAGCCTCTTGGCCTTCTCCAACTCCCAATTTCGACCTCCAAGATGCTCTATTCAGGCCTGAAATGTCACTATGTCAGTATTTCAGCCTTCATATCTGACTTGGGTCATAACTATCATATAATATTCATCATTGGTGTCATAGTTGTCATAAATGTAAGGGGAATCTAGCCAAGTGTCCATGAAACTCCCATTTGGCTCTCCCATGTAAGTTACAATTCATCCCAAATTTGAACTATTAAGTATATGGAAAATTATATTAACATTATAATCCATACAAAAACATTAGACTTCCCATATATTCAAATTTGCAAGAGAAAGATACCATTTAACATAGGAATTCTAGCTAGTGTGGGCCCCATAGTCTCCATGTGTCTTCATGCTCTATTACCATTTCCATTTTCTCTTGTATTTATTTAATAAGATCAATTATTAAATATTTATCCCCTTCTAATGTCTAAACATCATTTGTTATCCCCCTTATTCCAAATCTCAAAGCTTCCACCCCCAACCTAGGAAACTAGCGATTTTCCTTCTTGGCAATTATTTGACTTTTAGAATCCATTTGACAACTTTCATAAATATGGAAAATGTGATTTGGCCATTGTGACCCAATTCCGAATTTGGGACATTACATGTTGGGGATACTTTTTAGAGAGCCATGGACCTAGATTTTGTAGGGTTGAAAGATAAATTTGTGCTGATATATTTGGATGACCTAACAGTTTACTGTCATAGCCATCATGACCACTTGCAGCATTTAAGGAAGGTATTTCTGAAGTGCATAAGGTATGAAATATCACTGAACCCAAAGAAGTCCCAGTTTGCACTCAGTGAAGGAAAACTCCTAGGCCATATAGTCTCAGCTGAAGGTTTAAAGATCGATCCTATAAGGGTGGAAGCAATTCAATAGCTGTCAATACTGAGGTCAAAAGGAGACATTCAGTCCCTTTTAGGCAAGATAAACTTTGTCAGGAGATTCATCCCCAATTTATTTGATATGGTAAATCATATAACCGTCATGCTGAAAAAATAAGCAGAAATAAAATGGACTGACCAGGCAAGAAAATCCTTTGAAGACATTAAGAAGGCCATCATGGAGGCCCCAACCCTGATTAGTCCCAGTTACACCAAGAGTTTTTATATTTTCTCTTTTGCATCCTATGACATAGTGGTAGTTGTACTATTACAAAATAATGACGAGGGTCTTGATCATCCAATTGCATTCTTCAGCAAAACCTTGAGAGATGTTGAGCTAAAGTATGACCCAATTGAGAAGCAGGATTATGCCCTCATAAAAACTTTGAAGACTTTCAGAATTTATATTCTCCATGCCAAGGTCCTTGCATATGTCCCTTCAGGTGCTATGAAGGATGTTCTAACTAATCCTGGCATTAATGGGAAGAGAGATAAGTGGATTTCCAAGCTCATTGAGTTTGATATAAAGGTGAAACCCACTAAGCTGGTGAAGGCACTAGGTATGTCCAAACTCATCGCCAAAGAGAACTGTGAACTGATGGAAATAAATTTCATGTGTTAAATCAACAAAGGTGCAAACTGTGGTAGCAGTAGAAGTAGATCAAGATCAAAATGACATTCTATCTGTAGCTGAAAACATATCTTCATGTGAGTGGTACTCGGGTATTATTCATTTTTTGCAAAAATTAGAAGTTTCTCCTTATCTCACTCCTAACCAAGAACGAGCTCTTAAGTTAAAATCTATTAATTTTTGCATAATTGACAAACTGCTGTACTGGAAAGATCAGTCTAGAATTTTGCTAAGGTGTCTAGGTAAAGAGGAAGCAGAGCAGGTCATGCATCACTTTCATTCCAGCACATGTGGAGGCCACCACTACTAGAAAAACATAGCCCATAAGATCTTAAGAGCAGGATACTATTGGCCAGTCCTCTTTGTTGATGTATGCACTTTTGTAAGGGCCTGTGACCATGCCAAAGATTTATAGGGAACTAGTAGCTCAAATCCTTACCCCTTAAGCCTATTGTGGTGAATGGGACTTTCGAGCAATGGGGTATGGATTTCATAGGTGAAATAAATCCATCTTCCAATGGACAGCATAAATGGATCTTAGTAGCCACTGACTACTTTACCAAATCGATAGAAGCAGTACCCACCAGGAATGCCACTCATCAGGTCATCATGAGATTTTTATATGAGAATATCTTCAGCAGGTTTGGTTGCCTAGTAAGTTTGGTAACTGATAATGCACTAGCTTTTAAAGATGGGGCATTAGTTCAAATGTGTGAGTCAATGGGCATTCAACTGGTGCATTCCACCTCATGTTATCCACAAGGCAATGGCCTAGCTGAGTCATCCAACAAAAGTTTAGTCAGGATCATCAGGAAACTACTGGAGACAAATCAGAAAAGATGGCATTCAAAGCTTAAGTTTGCTTTATGGGATGATAGATTAATAGACAAAAGGTCCATAGGACTTCTCCATTTAAGCTAGTTTATGGCACTGCGGCCATTTTTCCTATCTAGCTCATTCTTCCAGTGGAAAAGTTCTTTCGAGAAAAGGAAGATGAACCAAATGATATGGTGAGAAGGATGATGGACTTGGTGGAGTTATAACAAATCAGGGAGCAAGTTATAGGAAAATTAGAAGCCCATCAACCGAGGGTAAAGGGCATGTTTGACAAAAGAGAAAAATTAGACAACTTCCAGGTTGGATATTGGTTCCTCAAGTGGGATGCTGTCAGACAGGACAAGGGAAAACATGGAAAATTTGACTCCCTATGGATTGGCCCTTTTGTGATATCCCAGGTACATAAGAATAACACCTTAAAATTACAGAATCTAGAAGGGGAAGAGGTATTTGATGGCCCAGTGAATGGGCGGTTTTTGAAACTCTACTTTGTTTGAGGCTCTGAGTACTTATTATTGTAAATTAGTAGATAGTAGGTTGTTTTTGCTTACAAAATAAAATCCATTCCCAATGGAATATTAAATTATAGTGTTAAGTTATTTAGTTGCTTGCAGGGAAATGAATTTTGGTATGGGATTCTTGGGACCTCACTGGGAGGGTCCCATCCCCAAGTAGGACCCAGATGTTATCTCCTAGAAAAAATTTATTTTGAAAGTAGGAAGAATATCCTTGTGTAATGAAAGATATGAGTATCACTGACAATTTGAAAGCCTCTGTTTTCTATTTGGATGAAAATTTTACAATTTATATCTTCCAGTGGCTTAGACGAGGACTATCATAGCTCATTAGCCACCGAAAATCTATGTTTCGGTGGCTAAACAGTTGAACGTAGGCCAAAGGAGAACCATCGAAAGAGGTCTAGGCAAGAAAATTCAAAGTAATACTTTTGGTGGCTTAGGTGAGACTACAGAAAACTCATTAGCCACCAAAAAGGGGTGCTTTCAGCAGACTAGAGAGAGAAATAAAAAAGGTTTTAACCGCCAAAAGCGAGTGGGAAGTAGCATTGGGAAAATTACATTCGGTGGCTTAGGAGAGGCTCAAAACATCTCATTAGCCATGAAAAAAGGTTGCTTTTGGAAGATTAGAGAAGGGTACAACACATATGCTAATCACTGAAAGATGGAAGACAAACATCGAGTGAAAAACCCTTTCGATGGTTTAGGCGAAAGCTAGGGCATTTCATTAACCACTGAAGGAATAGGTTTTTAGCAGATTAAAAGGTTTTTTGATGGGGTCATTATCTGTTGAATGAATAAATTCACCACAGCAATGGGGTAAAGGTTCTAGCAGCTAGAGCAAGAAAGACAACATTTTGTTAGCCTCCAAAAGCCAGCTTTTCAGTGGCTAGCTGAAAAAATCACGGAGGATCTTAACCACCGAAACGGAAAAATAAGGAAATGGTAAGGAACTGTCACATCTGACCCCATCAGCAAGATAAAAGAGCATTCAAGAGCATGATTACCCACTAAAAGATCTGGAGATGTATGTCTGCATGGGAAATGAGTGAAAAGGGTTGATTATGCAAATGGAAAAAGAATGATTTAACTGCAAACCTTTAGTTTTCCTCCACCTTTCCAAAGGATCATCAAATAGCCATCGAATGCTTTGGCTAAAGTAGGTTACAGTAATGTGGGAAAAGAGATCTCAAGGGTCGAGTAGCTATCATCATTTTTGTGACCTCAGCCTCCATAAATGACAAAAAAACCTCATAATCAGTGCCATGGGACTCCATTGTATTTCATTGTCAAAATTAGCATTTTTTCCATCAGAAAAACTAGCTCTGAAAGAGTAGCCTACTAAAGCACACTGTATACAAAGTCTAAAAATTGCTTTATAGGTACCCAAGAGATACACCCATCAGGATGAATAAGAGTGGACAAGCTCTCAGGCAGGAGCTAGGTGATATCAATTATTTAGAGGCCCATCCAAAGGTCTGCAGACTGTTCCAGGAGGTGGGACGCTACAAGTTCTATGAAAAAATACAAGGCTTCCATCAGAAGGTGCCTGAAGCTTTTTCCCTGTCATTCGATGGTTCAAAGGAAATCATAGGAAAAGAGGATTTTCTCGTAGATGAAGCACTAATAGCTAAGGTAACAGAACTCCCTTCCACAGGAGAGATATGGTTCAAGAACACCATACCAAAAGAGGTGGAATTCAGGTCATACCTTAAGCCTGAGCATAGAGGAATAATATGGAAGAAGAGTGTGCCATCATCATGGCTAGAAGAGAACTGGCAGCAGCTGTTGAAGGCCATTGTGGTGTATTTAACCTATGAAGGGAGATATAATAGAGCAATTATCTACCAATTCAAGCTCATGAACCACTTCATAGGTAAAAACCCTCTCAATATGCCCTTTTATTTATACAGGAGTCTAGGGAAGATGGCACATCAAGTGAAATCCCAGCTATCCAAGACTGCTGGTAGGTCGTCCCACCATGGTCTTATCTAGCTATTGGTCCAGGAGCTGTTGAACAGAAGAAATATGGCTTGGCCTTATTTTTTGTTCTTGAATGGCTTTGAGACAAGCATTCAGCCAGAGGAGAAAGGGAAGTCCCCTGCCAAGAAATCTAGCACACCAAGGAATGGTAGAAGAAGGAGGAGGGCCATTTCCTCAACTGCAACAACAGAACAACCTCCCTCCTCTTCCAAGACCAAGAAGGAAAAAAGGAATTTGGGATTCAATGAGAAAGGTTAGGAGGTAGAAGCACACCAGGAAAATGTCTTATATCTACCCTATTCATATTGTGAGGAAGAACAAGAAGAGGATCCAGCCCTAGATCTACAAATTGTACCAGTTTCTGAAGCATTTCCATCCCCCACACCATAGGAGTATGAGGAACCAGGTGAAAGGGATTCCTGCAGCAGGCCTAGAATTCAAAAGATCAATCTCCTACTGAGGCAAGTTTATGAAATGGAGGTCTTGGAAAGATAACTAAAGATAAATAATGAGACATTGACTAGGAGAAACAAGTGATTGCACAAGTCCTACATGGAGCAGAGGAAAAGATGCATCTTCTTGAAAAGGCTGAACAAAAGATACCTAAGGGACAATACCAAGTTATACAGAATGGTGAGGCTCCAAAGGTTGTAGCTGAAGGAAGCCAAATAAAACCCTAGCAGCCACCTTGCCTTATCAACCCTAACTGAAGCAGCCATCAGTCTCCAGCCTCCTAAAGCCAACCAAGGAGCTGTTAACACCCCTAACACAAAGCCTATAGAAGAGGAAAGCTGAGCCAATGGGTCTAAAAATACATTTTTGATGAAAGCCTAATAATTTGGTAAACAGGGATTTCAGTGCCTTAACCGAATGATGGAACAGTCCATTAGCCACCAAAAGTGCCACTTTCGATAGCTAACAGGTCCGATTGACTGGCCGCTTAACCACTGAAAGCATACAGAGGCTTAAAAGCAAGTTTTTGGCAGACATAAATAGTTTTGGATGACTTTAGATGGTTCATGGAAGTGATCTGAAGACAAAGAGTGCTAAGGGATGCATCAGAAAAGGTCTATGCGAGATCCACTATGACATAACCACGCTAAAGGATACCAACCCTAGCTATCAAAGACAAATCAGTGGTCTAACTGGTAGAGGACTAGTAACAGTGATCACCATCATTGCTTCAGTTATTTAATATTCAGTCAATGAACGAAATCTTCATTATAGTTAGACAAGTAGTTAGGTAGGGTTTCAAACCCTAATTTGCAAAAAACTGTTACTTTGTTTAATTTTGTAAAAATAGATCCAAGTGTTTAGGATCTGTATATTTTGTAAAATCCTATAAAGCCTAAGACTACATTTATAAAAAAGGTTCAACTTTGGGGATTTATAAGCCAATACTATTATTAGATTCTCATTTTGCTCATTCTGGAATATAAGCTATTTCGTTATGATTTGTTCATCCATCACCTCTGTCTTTACTGTACTGATGCCTGAATGTGTATTTAGGTTATTTTCAAGTTTATTAATAACTAATATTTGTCATCCTATTGGTGTGTTAATGTGATTTGATTTATAAGTACCATCCTTGTTAACCCAAAAAATCCCTCACTCAGCTCTACATGGACTACACCACCCAAGGACACCCATGCATGACCTTTGTATCACCCCATTAGACCCCCACACCCTAAAAATGGCTTAAAAATAAGTAAAAGGGCTTTAAAACCCCAAAAGGGAGCATAAATAACTCTCATAGGGGCTAAAGCCTCCAAAAAGGGGCTAAAACCCCTCAAAGGAGCCTAAAACCCTAAAAGGAGCTAAATTTAGGGAGAAAGGGGCTAAATCCTTGACCAAGGGCTTAAAACCCTAAAAATCCCCCAAAAAGCTATAAAAGGAGGGGTGGGGGTCACTCTCAAAACATCTCTTCTCTTGCATATTATTATGCCGCCCGTGGATTCCTTGAGACCCTTTGTCTCTCAAGCTACCCACATCCCCTCTCATCCACTCATCTTCCCCATTGAGCCATAGCTCCTCCATTGTTGTGTGAGATAAAGAGGTGCTTCCTCCAGCCAGGGCATGGTGACCTAATGCACCAAAGAAGAGGTATACCACTATTTGTTTACGTGTTTTATTTAGTAGTTTAGTCATTTTCCTAACCCATGTTTCCTTGTAAGTTTGATTTCTAACATGTTTTACAGGTTTATTACTATTTAATAGTTGCTTGCAGGTTCTAGGAGCGGAGCCCTAACCTTGTTTGCAGAGGGGCTCACTGCCATTGCTTTCTGTTTATTTTATTCCTTTCTGTTCTATTTTTCTTTCATTCATTTTCAAGTAGGAAACTACCCTTCCATACTATAGATGGAATGGATCCATTCATGCCCTTGTATCAAGGATAAATTCCTACTATAGAACTGGCGACCATACCAGGTCGATCCGATAGGATCACTGGTTCAGTTTTTTGAAATTTCAAGTTTTTTCAGTTTTTGCCTTTTTTTTTTTTCAAATCTAGTTTAAATCCTGTTTAATTTCAATTTTTATTGTTCTTGAAGTCTCTATAAGGAAAATTCGAGTATGTTTGGCCACAGTACAGGTTACTGTTAGCCAGATTTGACTCAAGATTAGAAAAACCCCAAATCCAGAGTAGGTCACATCTATCGGGTCTGAACAGGGGATGAGGTCACTCTTTTAGGCCTCACAGGCATGACCAGGTCACCTTTTTTCCCCCAAAAGGTGTGACTTTCTTCAGAAAGGCAGATCACTTCTGTTTGTGAAATCAGTGTGACCCTCTTGCCTGTTTGAAGAAAAATTTGGCAACCCCGTTGCCACATTTGTCTCGAAACATGCGATCTGTCACTCAGAAGTTAATTTTTAAGTTATTAAGGACTGTCAGTGTGGCTCAACCACTTTTATCCAGCACAGTAGTTCCATTTCTGTTTCTATTTTAATTTACTGCGATTTCATGTACAAACAAAGTGTAAATTCAAAAAAAAAAATTAATGGCTTAATGAATGTAGCTTAACTAAAATTGACATAAAATTAACAATCTTTCTTACCCTTCCTCCTCTACCCAGTCATCACCCTTCGAGGTATTCTGGGATAAGACGAAGGGTACATCTCATATAGTAATAGGCCCTTCACTGAATATTGTTCAAAACTGTTAAAAATGAATGACTTGGAAGGTAGAGGGGGTAGAGAAGGAGGGCTTCTGATGGCGCTAAGTGTCCTCCCCATTGACCAACCTTACATCGAGGAGGTGAATTGTGGATATATATATGGGATTAGTCCCATTATGTTGAGATCCTAGCACCTTCTCTCGGTTGAAGAACAATATTGGTGTAAGGTAGTCACCTAGTAAAGCCATCAACATTCAGGGTAAAAACAATGGTATCTATTTACACAATTTCTATTTATTTACTGCTTGTATTCACAATGATATGAACTCTATGGCATATTCATAAACCACTTATAGCCACCTGATAACATAAAAACAACAAGACATATACAACATACCATGTAATCAACCCCACTCAATTCATGACGCTGAGAGAGCCACTAAAATTGATTAGTTTACACTAAGTTCAAAAAATATGTAGTATTTGAGGACATAAGTCCCTGACTACCTTAACTGTGGGAATTACTTGGGATTAGCCCAGAAACTCATCGTGAGAAGTACCACGGGAACCCCAAAGTAGTTGGCTACTGAGAGGAATTGCCAAGCGAAACAGGCAACGATCCCCACCAATTGAGTAGAAATGCCCATGAGGAAAAAGCTAAGATCTGTCTTCTGGAAGTCTTGGTGGCCGAGTGACAACCTACAACCAATAGGAATCCATTGAAACTAGGGTCCAAAATATCATTTCCACCAGATTGATACATAAATCTAACACAATTGATCCCCCACGCTCTTCCTCACACTTAAGAGGCAAACAACCACAATTTGAGACATTGAACTGACATCATCGAGACCATTCTTGAAAACCTCTCACACCATCAGAAGGCCACACAGCCTCTGATTCAAATTCATACCTCCACATTGCACCATCAAGCCCCATGGATGGTGCAAACCCGGATCCATTTTCTGGCATAGCCATAGCTAGTTGACCCATGTCCACACCACAAGTTGTCACTAACAACCCTACAGGTGGCCCCAGCATGGTCATGCAAACTATTATCAATCAACTGCCACCACCCATAGTAACCACTCAGGCTGTCCCACTTGCAACACTTGCGGGCACTGGACCTTCCACATACACTGCCCCTCCTGTCAGACAGGGAGGAAGTGCCTTGTCCACATACATTGTCCCTCCTGTCACACATGGGGGAAGTGTCCCTCACACCACACTTGTGGGAATTGGCCCATCTACAATGGTTCCACCACAAGTGCCCCCAACCATGCATGTGCACTATGCACCTGCAAACCCCACCACCATACCCCCACCATCTCACATCAACCTAGGGTCAAATTTGCCTTTCATGGCTCATATTAACTTGCTTGATTTGGCTCGATTAATAAACAACCCCATCTTCCATCAAACCTTTTGGCCTCCCATGCCAACCAAGCTGCCATCAGACATTCCCAAGTTTGAAGGTAAGGCAGGGGAGTGTCCCCAAAATCACATTATGACATTTCATCTATGGTGCTCCTCAAATAGCATCATAGATGACTCTATCAAGCTAAGAATGTTCTAATGCACCCTCACAGGTGTGGCATCCAAATGGTACATTGAGCTACTACAATCCAATTACTTAGATTTCAACTCCTTAGCTTTCATGTTCCTATAGTATTTCCAACTCCCTATCAGATATGACAAAGGGGTGGAGATCCTGTTATCCTGCCACCAGAACACTATGACACATATAATCGACCACATCCATGAGTGGTGGAAATGTTGTAGTTTATGCAAAATCCAACTTGATGACAGGATCCTGTTGGATTGGTTTCTCAAAACCTTGCTCCCACCCATAACAAAGGATGTTGCATCCGAACGTCCCCAATCCAAAGAGGAGGCCATACTGAAAGCCCAATAGTTTGACCTAATCTACGCTCAGTCTGGATACCTGTACACCATCATTCCATACACTCCCAGTCTGGGTACCTCCTACCGAGATGCACCGGGGGCATCCCATGGTGCAGATGGAATCATAGGATTAGTCTCCCAACAACCACAACATTGTCCAACACCACCTACAGTTCCACCACAACCAAGCAACACTGCTAGTGTTTCTTACCAAAACCAAACTCCATACTACACAAGAATGATGTCCTAGTTCAGAGCAACAACTTCCTACACACAACCTGTGCCATAGCAACAGGCTCAGGCCATGGCATGGCCAACACATCAGTACACAGGGAAAATTCCCACATTTGTGGCACTGTAGCCCACCCAAATTTATTATGCATCACCAGTGAAAGTTGTTCAAGTCCCCACCCCTACTCAACGCACTCCTTTGGGACAAGTATTTTCACAACAAAACCATCCCAATCAGCCTGCCCCAACAATCAACAAGGGCAAGCTAGAAATAATCGACCCCGGAACCAAGCCAATAACCAACTGTAGGGAGCGGTCAACAACCAAACCCTCCCAAAAATGCCGCAGCAAATTGACCCTCCCAAACCCCCCATGGCCAAATGCACCTAGACGCAACACAACGTTGTGCACTAACCAATTGTGCACACTCTGTGAGGTCTATGGGAACTACACATTCAAGTGGCCCCTCATGGGTCATGCTAAGCAGGCCATTTAGAACGAGGCCCAATAGGACTCCAACACTACAAATCAATCCCAACCCAACCCAGCACCAAAAAGACCTCCTCTTATGGTGCTCCAGAACCCACTACCAGTCCAAGGGTTGGTGGCAACCAAACCCCCTCCCCAACCCAATCCCAATGCTCTAAGGGCACCTCCCATGACTGAAACAGGTGTTCAACACTTGCTAGCTATGAAAACTAAATAGGTCAACCTACAGACCAGACAAAATTAGTACGGTACCAATACTGAACCCACTGACACATCACCAGCATCAACATCTAAAATAGTCAACCTACCCCTTTACTTACCCCGATTCCCCCTCCCCCCCACACACCAAGTTTCCAATAATGCCATGGATGGAGCTATAGTTAGCTATAGCATTATGGATGATTTGTCCCAAACACCAATGGCCATGTCTGCTCTGGAGGTAATCAAAACATGCCCAATGCAGCAGAAATCCTTACTAGCCGCCCTTTGGGCCATAGACCCCTTCGACTCCAAGTTGATCACATTCAACATGGATAATGGAGAACCACGCATGCCATCCATCGTCGCCTTCCAAATCCCAGTGTCTATCCAGAATTTGGTTGTGCACCGGTGCATAGTGGATGCAGGGGAATCCATGTGCATTATGTCCACCCTGGTTTGGCAGAAACTTGGATCCCCAATTCTACAACCATCCTCCACAACTCTGCGGGCTTATGATGGCCATCCCACTAAAGCCCAAGGAATCCTCCCCCATGTCCCCATCACAATAGCCATGAAGACAGTGCTGATCGAAATAAAGGTTGTCAACGCTCAACTGGACTATAACCTTCTCCTCGGAAGAAGTTATATGTAGGTCATGAGAGCGGTCGCATCAACTGTCTTCCGTCTCATGATATTCCTTCATGAAGGGAATATTGTGATGGTTAATAAACTCACTTATCACGATCCACAAGGGTTAATGGCACCCACCAACGTTATCCCTACCATCAACACCATTGATCCACAATGGATGACCACACATGCCAATGTTGTCCCTGTAATCAACACCACGATTGACAACACACCATCCTCCCCATTGTTGAATGTGGGCCCTAGGTTGTTTGTCGATACCACCATGATGGCTAATTTCCCCTTAGTGTCACCACCATTGACACAAAATGAGACTGTGGACTTGTGCATGGTCTCATCCAGCACCACTGCACTCAAAAAACAAGTGCAATTGCAGCCCCAACCCCAACCACAAGACCGTCCGCAACCGCAACACCAAAAGCAGCCGCAACATCACCCACAGCAGTAACATTACATGCAGCTGCAACCACAAACTCACCCCCACATACAACCATCATGGATTTATCTAGGCTCATCTCCAGTCCATACGATTCCCTTCCTCTTTCCTCCACCTAGTGTCATGAGAAAGCCGGTAATGGCCACCTTGAGCCTACTTAACTTTACATTGGGAATTTCAGTGTGGTATCTCGATCCACCAGCTCAACCAATAATTCCCCAAGTTATTTTAAATCTAATGCAACCCATTACAGCTGAGTGTCACCCCCATCGGGCCCGCAAAATCCAAACACTGCACCTGCACCCACACCGCCCCACCCGTAAAGTGCCAGGGGCAAGAATGCCAAAGCCACCGCAGAACCTTGGCAGATCCCGCCTTGTGCCTTTTGTGAACAATAGGGCCACCCAACTCATAATTGCCCAGAAATACCAATGATCCGTGTGCATTTGGATGCCATGGATACAAATGAAAACATCCCCATGGTCAAACTCCCAACCACGCCAATAGTAAAAAACAAGTCACTGAGAACAAACCATGCTTACACCCTCTATAGATTGTATGGACACTATTCTCACCATTGCCAAGACTTGCCTAAATTTTGAATCGCTTTAGCTGACCTGTGTCAACATTCCCTTGAATCTGAGATCACCTTGATAGAAGAAGTACACCCCCCACCTCCTTCTTTGGACACCATGTCCATTTACATGATGTCCAGTTCTACCGACCCTCTTGTCTCGACCACCACCAACAGTCCATCAGACCTATCTCTTTTGTTGTTTCCACAACCGCAGCTCCATCCGCAGCCGCAACCTCAGTTGCAACCTCAACCTCAGTTACCAGGGAAACTGTGGGGTTCATTCTTGATCAACATCTTCCTTTTCCTTTTCCTACCATCCAGGATCATGAGTAAGTCTGTCTTGGAAATCTGTAATCTATAGGATTTCACACTGGGAGATCTTGTGTGGTACTTTGAACCACCTACCATACCTCTAAGGCCCCAGGATGTGTTGACTCATGTCCATCCAATTGAGATGATGTTACACCTACCTCCAGGTCCATCAAAGACTCCTCCCATCTCCAGGCCTTCCCCTCTTCCTCCAACAAATACTGGGGGCAAGGCCACAACAAACACAACCAATACCATTTACATGATCTCTAACATTGGCCACCCTTCCGTCTCATCACTTGTGAAAGATCCACCTGATCTATCATGGCACCACTTACACCATGATAGAGAGATCTGTAAGACCGTATTCAGTTTTACCCCATTTCCTTTAAACCATAGTGTGGAATTAGTTCTTCCCATAAAATACCAGATTCTATCACCCTGCCTTACCAATGACCTTCATCTTGGCAAGGGGGCATACCTCCTCACTAACTCAGATGGTTGACTCTTGAATAAGCCACACAATGGGCTCCACCTCAATAGAGCCTATGCTTAATAACACCACTATGAGTTCCTTATAGCGTAGTTGTTTTTCCCTTTTTTTGTTTTTCAACATTTTTACCACAAATCAAAGACCCCCATTCAAGGGCAGCACCATTAGCTGCTAATTCAAAGTCACTCAGAATTAGTTCGAGACACCTCTCACACCTCTGGACTCAAATTTATATCTCCTTATGATACCATCATCTCATGTTTAACAAATAAATTTTGGGACAATTTCCCAAAAGCTACCTCAATTTACGAGCCATAGCATGGTGATGCAAGTGTCTCTAGACCTATACTTGTATCACTATTTCCTACCGCTACTGATGCGGGTTTCGGGCCACCGCCTGTTAAGGGACATCATTTTTAGTTTTGTTTTGTATTTTAATACATAGTTGTCTTCTCCATCCACTGCACCTTACACGGACCTCTGGACCATTCGCCACAAAACCATTTATTTTTCTTGCATGTATTTAGCATATAAGTGCCCTCATACTTGCACTCACATCACATGTAGTCATTTCCATCCACCGCAACTCACACATAGCTCTCCTGACCTCTATCTGAGAGCCACCTCGGTTTGTGTGCCTCTACCGCACCGACTCACGAGCCTCTGTCGTGATATATCCCACACATGTATTGGTATGTTTGAGAGCCTTTTGCTCCATCCATACTGCATGGATGACCTTTGGACCACTATCCATCGTCCCGACATGGGGCACCTCCTGTGCCACCGTAATCGATTAACCATACTCGAGTTTCGTTTAAGCTCGTTTCTGACTCCTAAAAACAATGAAAAGATAGCTGAGCGCAACTGCTTCCTTTCCATCTTGATAAAGTATAGGAAAGGGCATCTACATCATCATGTTTATCTCCTTTTGTTGACTATGTAGACCATTCAATGAAAATGACCACCTTGGCGTATTCAAGCTGAGACCATCCCCCTCTGCATACGTTTATGCTTTCTCGGGTAGAGGGGCCGCACTTTATGAAAAATATCACCATGGGTTGTCTTTAAGCTCTTTTTCATCCTTCTCATCAAGAAGATATTGCCGAGAAAACTTGGTTTCGTTCATGCTCGTAAAAGTATCTGAATGACCGTCTAGTCAATATAGGTTTAACCTTTTCTGGCCTGATTAGACTACCAACGGTAAAGAAGTCTCTCATCCCCCAAAGGATGGGTGAGCTCTCCTATGTAAAATTTTAAAATTTTTCAAGCACAGGAGACTACCAACAAAAAAGATCCCCCATTGGAGTCTTCTTCGTTCTTTTAGACTCTCTAAAATTGAAAGCACCATCGAGCATTTACCTTCTCGAGCTCACCAAGAATCCATGAGATCGTACCACAACAATGTCTCTAGACACCACCCCACAAAAAATAGTTTGGAAGCATTCCCAATTTGGGTCACCTTTGTTCAGATTACTCTGCGATGTGTCTTCCTTGGATCCCATCAATATCAAAAGTGTCCACCTCCCCTAAGTATTTCCCATCTGTAGTGAAATTCCTGGTATTACAGCTATGATCCCATTCCCATGAGTCAGTTTCATTTGCTACCTGGTCCACCCTGCCTTCATACTCTGAACAAAGTAATTTTTATTCTACCACACTCCCTCTTCCCCTATTCATTTCTTTCCCTCCCCCTCCTCCCACCCCTATTCAGTGGGTTAGCTTGCAGATTGTCTCACACCTTTAGATTATCTCCCTCGCACTTCTAGTCAAAGAAACATCATTGCCTTAACTAGGGGTAGGTCTCCCTCTGTCGATGACAACAAAAATATTCTAGAGGATAGAGCCAGAGGTCCCTGTACCTTGGATTCATTAACACCAATGATGATTTCCTTGGACCACTTGCGAGGAGTCCTTAGTGCCTCTCAGGATGGTTGTTTCTCACATGCTCAACTTCAACTACATCATTGCACCATTGAGATTCATACAGGGTTTGGTCTGTGCAGTATTTGGTTAAAGACCCCAGATATCACTTGATTCTTGCATATTGTTATGCTGCCCATGGATGCCTTGAGACCCTTTGTCTCTCAAGCCACCCACATCCACCTCTCATCCACTCATCTTCCTCATTGAGCCATAGCTCCTCCATTGCTGAGTGAGATAGAGAGGTGCTTCCTCCAGCCACGGCATGGTGGCCCATTTCACCAAAGAAGAGGTATACCACTATTTTTTTATGTCTTTTTTGTAGTAGTTTAGTCATTTTCCTAACCCATACTTTCTTGTAGGTTTGATTTCTAACATGTTTTGCAGGTTTATTGTTGTTTAATAGCTATTTGTAGGTTCTAGGAGCGAAGCCATAACCTTGTTTGCAGAGGGGCTCACTGCCATTGCTTTCTGTTTCTTTTATTCCTTTCTGTTCCATTTTTCTTTCATGCATTTTCAAGCAGGAACCTAGCCTTCCGTCCTATAGATGGAAGGGAGCCATTCCTGCCCCTGTAGCAAGGATAAATCCATTACATGCATCTATTGTGTATGTAAGTCTGGCAGCTTGATGAGTTCTCCATCCCTGCACCTTATTGTCAAACTACTGAATAGTTGTAACTAAAAGCCTTGTAATTGAGTGATTTTTATGAATTTCTTGAGAGTGGAAGGTTATATAGGTCTCCTGACTTAATCCATATCAGAAACCCTAAAAACATTGTAAGTTACTAGGCATCCTCAAGCTACAACCTAGAGGAGTTTCATGGAGTGATAACACTAGGAATTATGTTCGAGTCATATGAACATGTGCTAAGTTCCTCTAGGTTTCGTTTTTTCTAATTTTTAATTTTAATTTTTCCACAAAACTTAGGCTATTTTTTAATAGTCTAATTGGAAAAATCAGGTCTTGTAATAAAAGTGGGGTTAAAAGTCAGATTTAGTCATGGGGGTGCTCATTTTCTAACACGGAGCACCCGGTAAACCAATAAACCAAGTTTTCCTAAGTTTTGAGTGAGTTTTCCATCACTCGGGTGAGAAAATCCCAAAAAATAAAATATTAATTATTTTAATTAAAAATTAATTAAATAATGGAGCAAATCCAAATTCCTAAATCAGTGGATTTTGCTCTGATTTGACTGAAGTCAGTCTCATCGTCTTCAAATTGACTAGGAGTTCCCATTCCTTAATTGAAGGCATGAATCAGGACTGAACATGAGCTTAATAAGCTCATGCAGATCTAGGGGTTGCACCCTCCTTTCTCTCTCCTCCACATGTGTGGATCAGTCTGGGAGTTGGTTGATGGGTGGTTTAGTTCACTAAGTGAGGTGTCACTCTGATTTGCAGTTCCAGTCCGGTTAGACTCACTTTATCATATCAAACTTAGTTCATCATCAGATTAGACTCAATTCATCATCAAATTAGGCTCGTCTTGACTCTTTGTTAGCTTCAGTCTCTCTTTCAGTCAGGCATGCACCCCTCTTGGTCAGTCTAGCTATAAATAAAGAATCTTTTTCCTCTTCCAAGATAGTTAGGGTTGGAGAAAGAGTTGTTGCCACTATAATAATGCCATATTTTTATTGTGAATAAAAAATCTTGGGAGGCTATACCGTGTAGTGCATGTGTTTGTGTGGATTCCCAGCTTCATGCTGCTAATGTGGTAACTGCAATTTTTTTCTAATTTTTGTGTTGCTTTGTATTCTGGCTTCAAGGATTCAGTTGAATCAAGTAAGGGTGTAAACTAGGAAAGTGAGATTACTTTCTCTTTTTCATTCATATTATATATGCTAAATAATCTAAGTTATATGCTTAAATAAGATTATTTTAGCATGATCTTTCATTTTTTTGTTTTCATACATCTATATCCAGATCTCACGAGGTGTTGTGAAGGCTTGTGTGATTTAGTTGCAGGTTCCTGATCAGATGAAGGTGTGCATCAAGATTGAAACCATTCCTTATCCAATAATATTAAGAATCTATCGCTTGACGCTACACAAAAGGGCCTCCATTCAGCTTGTTCCATTCAAGCAACGAACAAACATTCTCTCCTCTTCTTCTCCTTTTAAAAAATTAAATCTTCTTGGTTACTTGGATTTAATACTTTAGATATAATGTTTCAAATATAATATATTTATAGATATGAACATATAGGTTTTGCATGCATAGATTTAGTTTCATCTAAGAAAAAGATTCAAGTCCTTTCTCTTTAAAAACTAGATCTAGCAGTAAAAGTCTTTCATTTTTTATAAGCAGTTTTAAGCCAAATCAAAAGCTTGTTTAAAGTGAATAGTATTTATTTATTAAATTTTAAATCCAGCATCTAAAGTGCACATTACATTGTCTTCCAAATATAGCCAAGATCCTCAAGAGGACTTGTCTTCTTGAGTTATTTTTGTCTTTTCTTAAAAGTACTTTAACTTAGTATTTTTCGATAGTTTTTTGGGGGTTGTCCAAAGACACTTTTAAAGTATTTTTGGGAAATTTACGTTAATTAAATATTTCTGTTTTTTAGTAGTTCCATCCAAAAAGAGGAGGAGGTGTTGTCCGAAAAGTGATTTTTGGGCCATTCAAAACTCCCTAGGGGTCTCCCCATCTTCCGTAGTCATTATTGTTGTACTTTGTAAGCCCTTGGGTTCGTTTGGTATAAGAACCAAGAAAAATTATTCAATTTAGTTTGCTGATATTGTAACCCTTAATAATAAAAATAATCACTTTGAGTAGGCTCTTTCGAGCCTGTCCCGCATCCCCCTAGGGGGGATCCCATGTTTTGTAATATTTGCACTTTTTCGCTTTTTTCTAGTTGTGTCTTATATTGCAGAATTGTATACTTTGAATTATAAGAATTTAAATATATTTTACAAATTCAAATTAATCATCCTACTTACCCCACGACTTCCCGATTGACTTGAAAGGGGAAAGAGATGCGTGGTAGGACTAATTAGATAACCTATGAGTTGTGTTTTGATGTTTGTTTTAGTTTTTATTATTATTTATTATCATCTAAAATTAAACCCTTATCACTTTCCCAATTGAGTTCCACTTGGACCGAAAGAGATTCCTGGAGGTTCTCCTTTTTTTTTTAAAAGAACATAGCTTAAAATCCTTTAAAATCTTATCAAGGATCTGGTGTGTATGCTCTGCACCTGGCTGCGGTTTATTCGATCAGTCAAGTTGTATCAAATGAAATGCAAGTGAATAGAATAATTAGGATTCACTTTCCCCAATTAAACACCTCAGGATAAATCCAATGCCTCAATTGAACCGTAAACGGTGGCAAAATACCCAAAGGAAGTGGGAACTATTGGACAGTGACCTCGAGGCACCGATCTCTGTTACATCCTAGTGGGTGTATTATGAACATAGTCTCAAAGACTCCATTCATCCCACACATTCCTTGTGGGTAGCCGTAGCGGTTGTGACTTTTGGACATACTCCAAGTATCCCCTGGGTATATCTAGAGTCCCCCCGCCAAATTTAATTCACTCATTATAGATTAACTTAAAATTTGACAAAGAGCACTTGCAACACCCATTTGTATTTTGACAACAATCCCATTTTTGGACTCCATTATTGGCACTGTGTTGAGGCCCGAAAAATCACAGGAAACAACAACAAGGGATTCTCCCTAGTCAACGTTCCCAACTAGCCCGTGCCAATTTGGTATGGCGAATCCGTCTGGTTTACGGTCTGACTACTGTAGGTCACGTAACAAAAATTAAAATGTTTTACCGGTTCTGGCCCAGTCCACCCTATATATTTTTGTGTTTTTAACTTTAAGTATGATATGCAAGTGCCTATCTAAAATGCATATTGATAAAGAATACGAGAAGCGGTCACAATGTGATGCGCAGGTTCTTACCTCTTGTCTTAGACTCTCTCGCATCTAAACCACACACAACAGGAAATAAAAATAACTAAGTTATCCCTAGGGAGTGATATTATCATTTAATGAGTAATGTATTACTATTCATGCCTTAAGAAAAATCACAGGTAGTTGTTCTTTGATTCAAAACACATAAACATGAATAGATGGATGAAAAACAAGATAGCTCATTGTCTATGAAAACATTCATTACTCATAGTGGAAATTATCATAAAATAAACTAGAGAACATTCATAAAAGAACATAGGTTCAACAAGTTAGAATGATCTCATGGTTAATGAATAAAGGCTGAAAACAAAATAGTTCCCCTTCAACAACATCCATTGAACAACATTTGAACATTCCACCAAATCTTTCTCCAACAGGAAAAACTATAATAGTATATTGCAAAATGAAATAGTTCTTCTTACAATGTGTTCTCACTAGTCTCACTGGGAAAAAGTGCTCACTCTATCTAACTCTCCTATACTTATAAAAAAGGCAAGACTTTTGGGCTACCCCAAATGACTCCTGGGATTCCCCAACATTTCATCTCCCAAAATTGTCTTATATTGATCGCTCATACAATTTACACTATTTTACATTTAAAAAAACTGATAAAGCACTTTAGGTAGAGGGCCCCACTTGATTATTTAGGACTTTTTCCATTCTTGGGCTTCGGATTCTATGCTTTCAAATTCAGAAGGCTCGAGAAAATGAATGTTGATTTCAAACTTTGCAGCCTGATTTTTAATCACTTCAATTCTTGTTGAGCTTAGGAATAGTTGATCCTCAAGCAACTGTACACTGACTGCTAAATGAGCCACTTCATCTTTCAAGATCTGTGCATCTAGGACCTTGACTTGTTGGATCCTTTGCTCATCCACTTGATATCTATTCTGTAACATTTCTATATATGGTTGATGTTCTGGAAATACATCTAATCTCTGCTCAACAGTCACCTGGCATCGGTTGTAAGTGATCAGCAGCCTTCTGCAATACTCGGTGCAAGATCCTCTTGTTTTCTTTACAGCCTTCTTGAACTCTTTTGTTGTGTTTATTGCAAATTCCAACAAGTCATAATCCTGCTTTAAGCCTTGCTGATCCATTGCTGGTAAGTCTTCCAGAATCTCTTCATTGGCATCCATCCTTTCTATCCTTTCCATCAGGACTTCCAAAATGTTTTGAGACTTATCTACAAAATACGAGGTGGTTTCCAAAATTTCTTCCAATCTCTTATCCACCTGCAAAACTCTACATATTTCTTCTTTTATGGATACCTGTAGCTGGTGCATTTTTCTTCTTTGTGTTAGGGCATGCTCTTTGAAAGGATGAATACTGGTTTTCTATTCCTTAGCCTCTTTTAAAGATGCTTCTAGTGAAGCAATTTGTCCATTAAAATTAGCTACTTGTACGTGAAACTATTTTTCTGTCTCTTCCATGGTAGCCCTTTGTGTTTCTAGTTCTCCAACTTTGCTTTGCAGTTGGTCTCTTTCTATCTTAAGGTTTTCATATGCTGTTTTTAGTTCATCCCTTTCTATCTTTAGCTCTTGATAATCCTGCTACACTTTTTCTAGGCTATCCTGAGCATCTCTCCCTGTCTTTTCAATGGTAACTTCCAAATACATCTTGTATGCTTGGAGGGATTGAATCTCTTATTTTGAAGATTTCACTTCATTACACATGTCTTCAAACTTTCTCTTCAATCTGTTGCTTTTATTCCTCTCCTTCCTCAGAGTGTCTTTTAATTGGGCAGCATTTTTCCTTAATTGTTCAAGGTCTGTCATTATTCGATCTACATTAACTTTAGAGGCGTGGATTAATGCTACTCAGGCTTGGATTATCAGCCTTGGGTCCTTATCTGTCCCATGTAACAAGGTTTTATCAGTGACCATCATCCCCGATTGTCGACCGGTCTTCACCATTTTCTCAATTCTTTTCACAATTATCTTCTTTTCTCTGTCATAAAATATGGTACTGAAATCTGGGACTTCTTCCCCTTTCTTCTGTTCAAAAGGTATTAGCCTTAATCTAGAAACAACAACCTGCCCTATATTGCTGCCAGCAGTTGTAGCAGGCTCTTTAGGGTTAGGACAATCCTGATCTTGCACTTCTTGAGTGTCTACAGGCTCAGAAGTTTGTTGATCTATTGTGGACCCTGTCAGCTTCAGACTTTCAACCTCCTTATTTTTTATCTCTTCATCCTCTTTCTTTTTTATTTCTTCTTCTTCCTTCTTGGCAGCTTCTTCTGCATTCTTTGCTGCTTCTTATTCAACTTTATTAGTTTCCTCTTCTTCACTCTTAAGCCAACTCTCGGCCTCTTATTCTAGTCTCCTAGCATCTTCTTCTCTTTTCCTAGCCTCCTCTTCAACAGCTTTCTTCTGCTTAGCTTGGTCCTTACTACCTTTAGTGGTAATCTTCTTTTTAAACATTCTTTTTAATGCAGTCACATTTTTTGAATTTCTGAAAGTTTCTTCATCCTTATCCCAATGGTTTGTATATTCAAAATGCACATTGTATTCCTTGCAATGTTCCTCAACTTTGTTCTGAGAATAATTTCTATGGAATTTCATTTCCCCAAAGTGGAAATACTCCAATTCCTGTACAAACTCATAAGTCTTTTTAAGTTTTGAAAACTTATAGCTTCCTAGTTTGAAAGGTATGGGAGGATAAGTTGCCTTCTTGTGCTTGAACAAACAACTCCCTATACCATCCAAGAAAACCTTCCTGACTTCTTCTTTATGCACCACAAAATCTGTGGCATACTTGGGTAGTAATGCAGGTTCCCTGGAGTAACCATACATTCTAATATACACCCCCTCATCGATCAAATAATAATTAGCATACTCCTCAATGAATTTCAATGCCTCTTCAGACATACAATTGCATTCTTTCAAGAAAATCAACGTATACAAGTGCATACTAAATTGTTCACAAATTTATTTATAATGACTATAATATTTGTGTGCCCATAAAAACTTGTAGGCTATCTACACAAGGGTTCTGTCCTTGTCCCACATGCACCTTAGGTTTGGAAATTGCTGGGTGCATAGTATACAATCTATTAATATGGAGCTCATGTAGAACTCATATTTTTTCTAAGACACCCCTCCCAGAGCTGAAGCAATGTAAGCCAAGAGAATGTTGGAAACAATGTTCGCCCAGTTGAATACAATCCCTTGGGTGGCTACACTGAAGATAATAGGAACCCATCCTAACTTAAAACTTTTGCCGTGAGCTCTCCCAAAAATTATGTTTAGCATCAACGCAATAAACCTATAAGGGGTTCTTAGAGTAGCTGTGTCATATTCCCCTGATGGCCTCGTTCGAAAATTATTACCAGGTATCATCATTCTTTTTACTGTTTCAACTAGGTCTAGGTTAATCTCCTTCAGCCAATCTTCAATTAGGTAAACATGGGATTCTGGTAAGTGATAAGCTAATGATACATAATCAGGGTTGTAAGCAGCATAGCCCTACTTGACAGTATTGGCTAGAATCCATCCAATCACTTCTAAGCATGGGAAAAACTTAGGCCTGGTAGCTATATTCATCAAGGCATATTTCTCAATATTAGCATATATTGTTAACTCTTCAAACCCAATATTAGGGACCTCCTGGTTTGAAATCAATCTGTAAATCTCGCCCATTTGTAGTCAGGTTCCACACCAGTGGTGGCTCTGGTATCCTCATAAATGTACTCAACCTTTGTAATAATTTCCACCTCAGGATCCCCTTCAGCAATGGAATCTTTCTTTTTCTATCTTTTCGACATCTCATCTTTGGAAAAGTTTCCCTGTCACAAAACAAAATGCCTTTAGGATTTTCTTTTTGAGTTGTTAACCAGTATTCACAGAATGAAGAAAAACTGTATAAGCACTTACCTCGGCCATATTTTCCATAGCTAAATCTATGTAGATAGAAAACCAGGGCTAACTAGCAAATACTTCTGCAAAAAGATAGGTCCTGAAAAATCCTAAGTCATGCCCATGATTAAAATCAACATGATCGACAAAGGGCGTCATAACCTCGCTAACATTTTAAAACTTCTACCAACTGTTAACAACCCTACCTAGCAGAGGCTCGAAAGAACTATAATAAAAAGAAATAATGGTTGCTTGTCAAACTTTGGTTAAATATTATGGTATAAAGGTATGACAAAGGGAAAGTAAATGATGAATTATCATGGGATCCAATGGTGCAAAGCGAGGAGAAAGAGATCGAAGGCTTGTAATGTGTCCGCTTTATAAAGATGCGAGAAAGATAAGGATATACGGGGTGTTCGACGAGATGTGAAGATCAATGATTGATGATCTAGTTCGATGAGATCTACGGTCGTTGTGAACTCCGCCTTGTAAACTTGCACGTTTGATAAAACAAAGGAGCTTGCCGGAATATGGTACGTGTCGCTTCATCCAATGGCTGGGAAATAAAGGTGAAATATATCAATGGTTGTAGACAAATCCAGACCAGGAAGTTGCACGGTGACTGGATACAAAAGGTGGTAGCATAGTGCAAACCACAGTACACGTGACAACTCATGGTGCATTCCGTGAGCAAAAGAGGTTTTGTGGAAACCACTAAAGGGGGGTCTCCGGAGTGGGGTCCTATATAAACAAAGTTGACTTGTTCAAGAATTATTTTTTATTGGCGCTAGACGAATGAAAAGGACCCATGTGCTCTCCAACCTCAACAGTAAATCTCGAATACACGTAGTCACAGTAACAAGTAAGGCTCGAACGCCCGAAATTCATCCACCTAATTACCATTGTTGACTGAATTATGGACAAAGGAAAGGATTTGCAAGGGTTTAGTCGTATTTTGGATGATAGAGAGGAATACCTGGTTCACAGGGACAAAGGAGTATGTGACCCTTTCTTGTTCATAGGAAGTGTATCAGTTAGCAAAGAGAGACTGTGACAATACAATTCACAGGGTAATGATGTCCTTAATGCTTGTAAATCATTTTTATATTATTTTACTGTTGAGAAAACCCTGCATTTTCCTGAGTTCGCAGAGTGGTGCGCAGTTAATTATTCTTCTTCTCATAGAGTTATTGTCAATCATTCCACATCTAGGATACAATGTAAAATTGATGCCAAGGTCATCTGCAAAAATCTGAACTTGCCCAATAACTACCCTGAGAGTCATGAACCTGTAAATGAGTCCATTCTAGACGAAGTGTATAAAAATTGTGGAACTAAGATTCGCTGCAAATTCTTGTCCAGCATATTAAACGAGGGTCAGTCATTAGATGGTATTTTCCCCGCATATCATGTTCCTATTTTCAGAGATGAAGTTCAATTAGTCGTGTCCTTAGTCTATCAAGTCCTGGGTATGGATGATGATTGTCATGTAAATGAAGTCATTTTAGGTTTTCTATTAAAAATCAGTTCATTGAGTTCTGAGTATCAGTCAGTTCATGTACTCAGTTTAGATGAGTACTTAGCAGAAGCTATACATCTTCAATTGCGTGAGTTTCCAAAAGTTAGGTTCTTCAAGTTTCAGACTTATTTACTGAACATGTTGTGTTCGAACGTCACCGAGTTTCAGTTTTTAAGTACCATGTTCTCTACAGATTTGCCCAAGCAAATCAACATGTTTGAATTTTCCAATTCTATCATGTCAGAAATATACAAGATGTTATTTGATGATATGTTAACCGAGGTATTGGAGGAGATGAAAAACCTGATGCAATCCTCACCTGAGGATAGAGTCGAAGATTGGTTTCTGTATAAAGATTCCACTGTTTTAAGAATATATGGTTTTACTAGAGAACCATATAGGTTACCTGCTTTCCTTACTCCAAAATTTTTTGCATTAGAGTTTATGAGACAAAGATTGCATTAAGAAGAAGGACACTTTGGGGCCTTTAATAAATCTTCAAATATCAAGTTCCCTCTCAAAGTTGGTTCTTTATTTTCGAAAATAAAGGTGCTATGGTGTTTATAGAAAAATTGTTAGACAACATGGAATTTCAAAAGAAGCAAAGGGTAAATTATGATCCCCATCATATAATTTCCCTGAGAAAGAAGGAAAACAAAAAAAATCCTTTTGACCACCAAGTTGTTGAAGGTCTAGGCGAGACAGCCAATTTATTTCATTTTATGGAAATTCCAAGATCTGATGAAAATGCAAGTATTATACCGATTGCAATATCTCCAGTGATAGAGGGTCCTAATATTTTGGTTAAAAGGAGTCTTTATGAATTTGAAAGCATGGAAGTGGATGAGGATGATTCACATAAAAAGGCCAGGTTGTTTCAAGATGATAAAGCTTTGAGTGAAGTTATTTCAGATAATTTAAAAAGAGTTGCTTTAGTTCCAACAAAAGTTGTACAGGTGAAACAGTTTTCTTTTAAAGGTATAGACAATTCAGAATCAAGCCCAGTTTTCAAGTCCAAAGAGGAGCTCATGGCTAGTTATGTGGAGAAGCAAAATCAATCCCTAGAAGAGACAAGGAATCTACTCCCGCAAGTGAGGAGTTTAAATAATTCAAAAACTTCCTTGATTTCTACCAGGGACATAGAAAGAAATACTTTTAAATTGGCCATGGTAAGCGATAAGAAGATGTCAGAAATGGAGGTAAGACTGGACAATATTAGTGTACCAGACAAAATACAGTTACATAAGAAAATAGGTGACATTATTTATTCTAATTTATTGCATGCTATGATGAGAGTTAATAAGTTACAAATTTTGGGGGACAAGTTAGAAGTTCAGTTAAAGCATGAGAAATTTGAAAATAAGGCCAATTCCAGTCAAATTAAAAAGCTACAAGCAGACATTATCAGCTCGGGAAATGAAAGAGATAACACCTAGGAAATCAAAACACTTCTGGAAGAAAATGACAACACCCTCCAAGTTTTGAAGAAAAGGTTGAAGATCCCAAGTACAGAGCATGTTTAATCATCTGAATTATTGGAATTATAAGAAGAAAAGGACAAGATTCACCAGGAGATGATGGAGCATAAAGGAAAAGCTGTCAAATTACAAGAAGAAAAAGATAAATTGGAAACAGAGCGAAATGAGCTAATAGCCCAAATCTCCCTGCTGAAAAAGGACCAAATCGATGGAAAAGAGATTATGGAGGAGTTTATGAGCCAAACTCCCACTGATGAAGACCTATCCATTGTGAATATTGAGAAACCATTAAACGATTTTTCTACAGATGACTTACTAGTGCCTATGTCCCAGGTCAGCTTGAAGGATGAAGAAATAAGAGAATTAAAGGTGGAAAATGAAAAAGTCAAATCTAAGCTGGCCAAAGTTACTGAAAATAAAAATAAAATATTGCAAGATAGAAATCATCTACAAAAGAAATTTAATGAATTGAAGGAAAGAAACATTGGGAAGGGTCCTCTCTAGGGAGAAAAGCACATAATTTGGGATACATTATCCATAGAAATTACTAAATTCAGGCACTATTTAAATTTCATTGATGATCAAAGCATATTGATCAATCTGGCCAATCAGAGACTAAAGTTAGTAAACGAAACTATGGAGAGGAAACCCCTTGCCACAGCCCAAAAATGCATTAAACTTCTTAAATACATTAACATACCAAAAGTTACATGATATAGGAGTAAAGGAAAGGATAGCAATGGTATTGTGGGCCAAAACGTTTATCCATAAGCATCATCCAATGAAGGCAGTCTAGGACAAAGCAGATGAAATGATCTCACAGGTTAATGACTTCAAACAAGCTTTCAAAGAACTATTCGAAGATGGGCTTCCTTCCTTTTGGGATGAAGAGGGACGAATGTTTTCTCAAGAGAACTATCACAAACTATTGGTACAGAGCCGCATGGATCATTCCACATTTGAAGATCTGGAAAAGGGGCCGACAGGGAAAGTCATTGTGGATAAGCTAACGAAAGATTTTGAGATACTACAGAAATTCCTAATCATCGGGGGAAAGTTGCCTAAGGTGTTTTATGAATCCTACATGGATCTGGAGGTGTCCATTTGCAAGATGATCGAATATGATATTCCAAGCGTGGAGCAATGGAGAGCCATAGAAAGATTCAGAAAAATGAAATATATCCTTCATTCATGAAGACAAGTGTTGTGCGCTGAGGAGATGCTTGGACGAGACCATGTTACCGAGTTGATTTTAACTTAATGATATGTTAGGATCGAAGCTAGTAGTTTATTGCTAGGAGTTAGGAATATAGTTACAAGACTTTGATTATTCAGTTATTCAGTTATAAATCTTCTTGGAAGATGAAATGATTTTATGTATATAAGTGCATCTATTTTATATGATGGGGGTTGGAACCCATCTTGTTGTTGACTGTTTCTTCTAAATACATATATTTTTTGAATAACAAAGCGAATGCATAAGAGTTATCAGATATTCCTGTGTCATTTACATTACAGTCCGTTTTTCTTTTCTTCTATGATTGTTTTTTCCAGTGTAACACTTCATTCTGGTTTTCTTCATATCTGAAAACACAGTGTTGGATGGTTGGAATTCATAGTGTTTATGCTCTAATCATTGTTTCAGATATTTTATACATTTTTTATACTAAAGTTAATATAGAACTCATCTTTGATGCTCTGTATTAATAGACTATTCATTGTCTCTTCTGTTTCACCTGAACTAAATGAATGACTGTGATGGAATGGTTATCTTGCCTTTGACAAAATCTCGTGCATATGTCTTTGTGATATCTTTATGTATATGCAACTCCATTTCCCAATGGTTACTTGTTGTTTCAACCATTTATACAATTTTTAAGTGTTGAATTATATCTGGCCTTGTTAAATATGTATTCGAGAGATCCCTCTCTGGAAAGAAAAGCCAGTTTCTTTCTAAAAGTGGTTTTGTTGTTACCTTGGAATTTATATTTTACAACCTGGGTACATTCTGAGTGCTAACAAATTGGCACCGTTGCCGGGGAATGAAAGTGCACATTTGCCCTGGGGAGAACGACAAAGTTGAAGAAGATTTATGTGGGAAAATAAGAATTTTTACCAGTAGAAAGGTTGTATATTTTTCCTGGCGACTCCATTGTAAAACTTTTTCAGAACCTAAGGAGTCATTCTGGCTTTGAGAAGACACATGCGAGGTAATTCTGATACAAAAGTTTTAAAAAGTATTGAAGACCCAAAAAATTTATTTAAGAGAAAAGATAAAGAAAAGTTAGGTTTTCCTTTGTTTGGTACATCATCTTCTCAAGATTCTCATATTGATCCAAAATGGGAAGTTAATGTTGGAAGGAGTTTGTTGAAAACTAAATCTGAGTGTGATTTGAAGAATACTGAGTTTGATTCCCGTAGATTGGAATCTTATTTGCTAGATTCCCTCTGGAGAGATTTACAACAAACTATGAAAGTTGAAACATCTGCCTCTCAAAATACTCAAAAGCCTTTAGTGCCTTTGAACCCGCCTAGATCAATGGCAGCCAGATTTTCTCCCTTGCGTTTCCCTGTTTAATTACATGACCTTCCTCAGAATTATTGCCAAAGAATTTCTTTATTTGATGGAGAAGGTGACATAACCGCAAAGCAGCATGTTGCCAAGTTTGAAGATTTCATTGACTTAGAAGAAGTTGATTATCCAGATGTCAAAATGCGGTTGTTTGCTCAAAGTTTGTCAGGTGAGGCAAAGAAATGGTTTAAATATTTTCCAGCTGGATCCATAATGAATTTTTAGGCTTTCTAGAATGCATTTCTAGATAGGTGGGATGATAAATAGAATCCTCTACAACTCTTGTCTCAGTATAACAGTCTCAAAAAAGGAGGTTTCGAATCTGTCCATGAATTCTCCAGCAGGTTCATGAGGGTGTATAATTCCATTCCGGAAGATATAAAACCTTCTATGGCCACTGCCAAATTACATTATGATGGAGCCTTTGACAATGATTTTACATTCTCATTAAGAGAAAGGAAATAAAAAACCCTTGCTGCAATGTTTACAGATGCTTTGGAAGTAGAAGCAAATATGATGGCAAGTGGAAAAATGAAGCATAGAGATATTGATAGAAGGAAAAAGGATGAAAATTTGCCTTCTGCCTCTTCTTCTACTAATGATGTCAAATTTCAAATGATATTGAAAATGATGGAAAAGTTGATGGATAGATTAACTATGGATAATAGGCGGTTCAACAGAGAACAAGCCGACCCTCAAATAAGGAACCCCAATTTTAGAAGACCAAATCCTCCTGTTCTTCCACAAAATAGACAGAGAGACTTAAGAAATCCAAAAAATCAGGAAGAACAACAAATTCGACTACCATTTCCTGAGAATTATGTTGCTGATGAAGAGGATCCTACTGAAAATGAAATTCACTTGTTTGGAGAACTGGATTCAGAAATATATCTTACTAAAGAATAACATAACATTGTTGGGCTTAGGGAAGACCTAGGTTCTATATTTTTGTCTTCGCACCAACAAAAGACCCACAGTGTTGTCCCTTTCAGCAACAACCTGCGAACAGGTTGCAGTCTCACTCGAAACAGCTATGGGGTGCCGCAGAATCAGGTTTCTGCAAGCAGAAGAGGGATATTACTGTACCTTTATCCTTTAACAAATAATAATCATACAATACAGATCTTCGAGAGTCACTTATATAGCTTCGCAATTAGCTAACAAACAGTGTCTTTCTTAACCCTTAACTGGGAATTCACGGTGAAGTTAGTTTTTAGCAGTGATCTTAATTATCAGTTATTCTACTTATCAATGCATAAAAGAACATAACAGAACAACACAAAAGAACCACAACACAAGATATAACATGGTTCACCCCCAGTTTAGGGGCTACATCCACAGAACTGTGTTTTATTCAACTCTTTACAAAAACCACAGTTCTGATCTGCACACTCAGTTGCAGATCCCTTCAACTCCTCAAGTTGTGCACTTAGCTGCAGATCTTTGCGCACATAGCTACAGATCTTCTTAATCACCCAAAAACCCTCTGCACACACATCTACAGAGGTCGTCCATGGACACAGCTGGGACTTAACCTTTCTTACAAAACTAGCCTTAGCTTCGCATTAAATCATCTTACATTAAAAGCCTAACCTGACTCTTTTACAGAAGTGCTTATTTATACAAGTGCACTTATTACAAAACCATATGCTTAAACCATTGGCACCCCGAACCCTAAACCTTGGATTTAAACCATGGGTTAGTTACAAAAATAGGGCTTTGACTCAACCCCGACACCCTTAAGACTATTTTAAGTCGCAACTCCGCTTACAAGCTTCCACAAAAACCACAAAGTTACCATAGTTAAGGACCATTAAGGTGCACGCCCCAACAGGCCCCTAAGACTCACCAGTGTCCTATCCCGGGACACTCAGCTAATTTTCTGGTGGACGAACCTTGTTGACAAAGACGGTAGACTGCTTGTTGAGGCCGCGCATAATATCATCGGCTGCCTGCTCCTTTTCCGCCAACTCCTGCAGTGCTGTTGCTGATCCTTCGCTGGCCTTTTCTTGTGCAAATGCATCATAGTCCTTCAAAACTTTGAGCTAGCTGTCTGCAGGGGTGCTCAACTCCAAGGATTCATTGATAAGGGGCTGCATAGAATTTTCCAACAGTGTTGCTTTCGTTCTGCATGAATCAATTTCCTGTTGGAGTTCATTGCTTTGCTTTACCTTGAGCATTTTCTGCATAGGAGGCAGAGTCTTAATTTATGCCTTTACTGCATCCATCTCTGCCTATCGCTGCTTGATGGTTTCTTGCATCTTTTCTACTTCTGCATTTTCCTGTAAGGTTGTCTAGGCCTTGACGCTTTCCTCTAGGAGTTTTGTTGCACTGGTTGCAAGGTTTGAGATCTTCATGGCTAAGGCCTGAATGTCTCTGCGATGTTGTTCCCTAATATCTAGTGGACTCTCAGGAGTAATGCGAAGTTGAAGCTCCGTAATCTGAGCCTCAAGTTCTGCTTTGAGCTTCTCGATTTCACTGCGAGACTGTTGTGCGTAGTATTTTAGCTTGGCTATTCTCTGCTTTGGCTCTTCCTCAACCTGTATGTCGAAGTCAAGGAGACTTCGACATGCCTCATTCAGGACTCGTGCTAGTGTAGCCTGCTTATGTTCTACGTTCCTCTACCTCTGCTCTACTTCCTTCAACTGTACTGTGAGACTCTCCCTTTGAGTTATGGTATTTTCCAACTGCCTATGCGAGAACCTATCTCATTCTTGTATCTCCCTCATGATGGCCAGTTGGTAAAGGTGCATCTTTTGACATAGACAGCTTGGTGTAATCTATCCCGACTCTCATGCTCATCTCTGAGCGAGACGTTGCATCAGTTATTATGAGGGCCACGCTTGACACTTGTCCTCTGTTTTCTCTAACTGGCCATTGTCTTGTGTCGGGATGCACACTTACTAGGGTGCTGTTTGCTGCAACACCAGTTGCTAATTTTTTTGCTAACTCCTTCAGCTCCGAAATTCCCCAAGCTACCCCGATGAGTGCATCAAGGTGTGTAGCTGCAAACTCTGACCATTTCTTGGTGAGAACTTCTGTGGAATTCATCAGAGCCTAATTAAGCTCCTCAGTTGTCAAGTCGGGTTCTTCGTCGATATTCTTGTCTTTGGACGCCTTCATTTTCTTTTGGGGCTGAGGTTTGGTCACTTCCGCTGCTTCTGGTGACTTGCGATTATCTGGCCGATTAGGGTCTGAGACTGTTTTGACTGAATCCTCTTCTTCCTCTTCATCTCCATCATCTCTACCCTGGTCGCCTTCACTCTGTTGCGACTCACTCTGTTCTTCACTTTGCTCGATTGGTTCATTCTGTTGTGTCTGACTAGGGCCAGCGCCCACATTGGTGACTGGAGGGATTGGAATGTTGGTCTTTGTCCCTATGTCCTTCAACCATTCAGCCAGCCACTGCAGAACTACTACCAGGATGTCTTCTTTGGTCACCATGTATGGCAACTTCATCATGCCTTTTTCTTATCTGCGTGGGCCTAGATGAAGACATTGTGCATGTCGGCCCTAAAGTTGGCCACTTGTTAACACCCAAAAAGTGTTCACTACCTCATCTACCCCACTACATGGCTCATTTGTCCATTTTTCTACCATATTTCCCTTAAAAACCCCTTTTTTCCTCCAAAAATATCCAAAATTCCTCTAAAATAGCAAAAATCCCACTAAAAAGCCCCCAAAAGGCCTAAAATACCTCCAAAAAGCTATAAAACCACCAAAAAAGCCTAAAAAGGGAAGAAAAAATATAAAATAATAAGGAAAAGGAGGAAAAAACCCTAGCCCTACTTCCATCTACACAGCCATCTGTTCTACCTGTAGCCCTACTTCCCTACAGCCTTTTCTGCAACATCATTTCTGTTCCCTTTTACAGAATCTGTTTCAAATTTCAGCATTTTAATTCAGAAAATTTTGCATGTTAAAGTTTTGAATTCAGTATTATTGTTAGGTAGAAAGTTGCCCCCTTGTGTGGCACTTCTATTTTCGGTTTCATCACCTCACGAGCACACACTCTGTCACATAATTCAAGTGAGCCTTAAAAAACTAATTAACTCAACCAATATTCTAACCCCACTTGGGGAACACAAAAGAATATTTGTAGTTAGGTAGGATCGAGGGGATAAGCTTCCAATAACACCCCTCGGTTACTTACACTTGAGACATAGCTGTTGTCCAATTAGGGAACCAAAATCCCCTAGTACTTTTTGGCATGGTCACAACCAGTTTACCAGAGGGCCTCTCCCTTAGGAGGGTTGAAGTCGCGAGACTGGTTCCGGAGGCATGAGTGGAATACCACACTCCATTCAGTAACTAAAGGGCTACCTTTCGTAGTTCTCGGGATATCCCTGTATAGGGGTATTGCGGTAAAAGGGCCAAACGACAGATTCACCTTTCTTGACGTGTCATGAACGGGGTATCTTAGTTTCCATTCTTCTAGGATTGACTACCTGGTGTCCCTCTCGGTAGGGGGATATCTTAGCCACTTGGCTTTCCTATTCATATTGTCTGACTTGGATTTCATCACCTTGCATAGGATATGTCTAGTTGAGTTAGAATACTTTTAGTTAGGTGTTTGCATGCTCCCTTCCCTCCTTTTGGTCTAGTGAGTCCACCATTTTTTATTTTTAGGAAACCTGCTGCTTGTTGGTATTCTGACCATTTCTGTTGACACTCCACCTATTGTAGCACAGCTGTTACAGTGGGTGTTTTGAGTTGGTTGTTGGCCTGAGTGCCCTATTTTTCGAGCTCTCCTTCTGCACACTGGGTTGCATTAGGGTTTTTGAGTTGTTTTTTACCCACCTCAAACCACAGATATTTGACACCATCTATCACCATTGAGTCCCCGAGACATTCTCGGCGCCTCAGGGGTGAACCCCCACAGCACGGTTCACTTGACACCACCCGTCATCGACACAGATCATATTCACTTGATACCACTTATCATAGATCTCGAGCCTTGTCACTTGACTCCACTCATCAGTGGCATAGGACTCCGTCACCAGATATTGACGCCCCTCATTTTACCTCCGATTCTGAGCCAGAGTCTAAGAACCCCATTTACACTTCCCCTACTAGCCCCATGGCTGGCGTGACTTCCACTCCCGTCTTGGTAGGGACCATTGGTGGCACATCCACCACTACACCAGTTACCACACCTGCCTTGGGTATGCCCTCCATGGGGCCCCCATCTACCATTCCCCTCACGGCACCTATTCCCGTAGCGAGAATACCTATTCCCACTCCATCAGTGGCTCACACTACCCATGGTGGTGCAGGACCGTCCTATACCACCTTAGTTCCCCCACTTGGGGGAAACCTCCCTAACACTACCCCTCCACTTGGGGGCATTGGCCCCAACTTGGTCCCACCCACTACTGTGTCACATCCTTCTTCCATTTTTCCATTCATGGCTAGCCTTAACCTACCTGACCTAGCCAGATTGACCAACGACCCTATCCGACACGACCCTGCATGTCCTCACATGCCCACCAAGCTCCCCTCTGATATCCCCAAGTTCGAGGGCAAGGCAAGTGAGGACCCACAAAACCACATTATTTCCTTCCATCTATGGTTTTCCTCCAACTCCATAGTGGATGACTCTATTCACCTCCATCTCTTACAGCGCACCTTCACTGGCTCTGCAGCCAAGTGGTATATCGAGCAACCCCATGGAACCCATAACACCTTTGCTTCCCTTGCCTCAACCTTCCTACAGTTCTTCCAGTTACCTGTCCGCTATGACGCGGGCGTTGAGATCCTCCTATCATGCAAACAAAACATGGCTACCCACATCATGAACCACATTCATGAGTGGCGTCGATGGCGTAGCTTATGCAAGATCAAATTAGACGACCGTATATTTCTAGATTGGTTCCTCAAATCCCTTCTTCCTGTCATTGCTAAGGATGTGGCATCCGAAAGACCCCAGTCTGAAGAAGAGGCCATCCTTAAGGCCCAACAATTCGACCTCATTTACGCCCAGTCAAGTTATCTCTATACCATTATACTTGACGCCCCTCGCGGTGATTCCTCCCAGCACGATGCGCCGGGGGCATCCCATGCTACTGACGGCATCATTGGCCGTGTCTCTTCACATCCTCAACCATTTTCCATAGCACGTCCTTCCCCTAGCCCTGACCTTTCGGGGGCTACCTCACAGTCTAGAGCAACCAACTCATATGTTCCCATGACACATCACCACCATTCCTATGGACCCTCATGCCCACCTCAGTGTTTCGGTCATGTGACTCCCGATTACGCCCCTCCGGTCGCACCTCAGCGCTACTACCACCAGCAGGCTGCACCAGCTCCTGCGCCTTCACAAGCCCAACCCACTTATTACCCACCACAGGCAGCCCCTGCGGAAAACCCACAACCCGCTCCACAGCCCTATCAGCAACCCCCTCAAGTTGCTACCCCTGCGCAGCCTCCACCTACATATCATCCACTGCAACCTGCTCCAGCACCTACGCAACCTCAGAATCCACCTGCTGCCCAAGGGCAAGTTTACGCCCAACAAAACCCACAGCAAAACTAGAACAACCAACGCAACCAGGGCCAACAAAACCACGGTAGGTGCCAAAATCATGGAAACAACCAACCTACAGACCAAGCTGGTCAACCCCCTAATCCCCCCGATAATAATAATGTGGCCCCTACTACCCAAAACCCTGATCGCCCACCCAAACAGGCTAAAAACCCCAATTTGTGAACCAACCATCCTTGTTCTATTTGCGGGGTCTATGGCCACTACACACATACTTGCCCACACTTGGAGCGAGCTCGGCAAATTTGGGTTGATGATGCCCACCGCCAAGGGCATGCGGCTCCTCAAGCACCACCCAACCCCCCACAACCTCAGCAGCCACCTTTGGTGCTGCAAACCCCCTTACCAAACCAAGGCATAGTGAACACTCAACTGTTGGCTCCCCCTCATGCCAACGTGCCAACCCAACAAAAAATCACTTACGCTGCTCCTGATCAACCTATGTTTGAATCAGGTACCCACCACTTGTTAATGATGTCCTTCGATGAGGTCAACCTCCAGACCCGGCGGAACCAATATGGCTCCACCTCTCAAGCCCCTCCCACCGATAAACCCACTAACACTCATCCCACTGATCAGGCGTTATGTATACCTCCACCGCCACTAGATGGCGCTCCCAAAGCACCTCGTTTCCTGCTTCGCCGTATCAACAATAACCCCAATGCGCGGGCTGCGTCAAACTACAACATTGTCGATGAATTAGCCCAATCTTCCGCAGCCATGTCTGCGTTAGAAGTCTTAAAAAACTACCCTTCACAGTGCAAGATTTTACTTTCAACCATTGGGGCTATCGATCCAAATGATTCGCATTTAATGGCATTTGATTTAGACCAATCCGAACCCCGCATGCCTTCCACTTGAGCATTCCGAGTTTTTGTTTCCATTCAGAATTTTGTCATCCATCGATGCATTATTGATGAAGGTGCCTCTACATGTGTCATGTCCACCTTCATCTGGCAGAAATTGGGATCCCCCCCTCTCCAGCAGTCCACTACTACGTTGCGAGCCTATGACGGCCGTTTGGCTCAACCACAAGGCCTATTAACTAATGTCCCCGTCCAGCTGGCTAGCAAAACTGTCCTCATCGACATCAAGGTTATTAATGCGTAGCTTGATTATAACCTTTTACTTGGCCCCAGCTACATGTACGCCATGCGGGCGGTTGCTTCTTCCATTTTTTGTACCATGATGTTCCCCCATGAGGGACGCATGGTCAAGGTTGACCAACTCACCTACTATGATCCCAATGCCCCCGTGGCACCCGAAAATTTTCTCCCCATGGTTGAACAACCTGTTTCGGGTAGCACCACCTCACTTGTTTCCTCTATGGGGCCCGAAGTTTACTCAGACGCGCCAATGACCTCGACCTTCCAATCTATTCCACCCCCGTCACCTGCCACTGATGTGTCTGACCTATGTACCATGTCCCATAGCACGCAAACTCCTACTCATCAACTGCCCTTGTTGCCTAAACCCCCTTTGGTACCTAGTCACATTGGTGTTACACCCATCCATACCATTCCTTTCCTCATCCCTCCGTCAGGAGTAGTTAGCGCCCCGGTCATGGCTACCCTCAGCTTCCCTGGGTTAACCTTAGGATTACCCGTTTGGTATCTTTCACCTCCCGTTCCCCCGCTAACACCATATGTCATCCTGCAACCGGTGCAACCCATTGTCACTACTAGTCAACCACCTCCTGGTGTCGCTACCCCGTCGTCCTCCACGAACCCCCCCTCCTCTTAACAAACCAATTGGGGGCAGAGGCCCCCAACCTTACACTGCTGTCCCACCTCCCAAGACAGTCAAAAACCCCCCTGTGTTTCGTGCTCCTCCCAAATGCTCGTTGTGCGATGAGTTGGGCCATGCGACTCACTAATGTCCTCAGTTACCGGTAGTACAGGAACACATGCAAATGCTTGACGACGACCCCACTATACCGGTTGTCCAACTTGATCCCACCCCTAATCCTCGCGACAAATCCCTATGCACTAACCACCCTTGTGCCATATGCGGTGTTTACGGGCATTACGTCGTTCACTGTCCCGATCTCCCCGAGTACAGAACAACTCTCTATGAGATGAACAATCTGGATCTTGAGACAGCACCACCCACCATTGAGGAGATCCACCCCCCGATCTCTTCCCCTTTTAGAGAGGATAATACCATTTATATGATATCTTCTGCCACTACTCCCTCGTCAACCGATTTGATGACACAAACTTTCCGTACTGATGAGGAAATCCTCGAGGCTCTCACTGCCCCGGAGTATCCCTGGGATGACATGCACCATCGTTCCTACTTCCTCCCAGATGAATCCTCCTCTAACACCGCTACCCAATTTGCAGTTGAATCCAAAGACTTCCTTCCCCCCAAGGTCGACTGGTTCAAGGACCCTATTCTTGCTCCTGATGCCTTCGAGGAGGGTAACATGGACAACATCTCATCTGTCCTCCAAATTGATATTGCTGCCCCAGGAAGCACCCCCGAACTCATTACTTTAGGAGCCTCTTGCAGTGAGCAAGAGATTGAGGAATACAAAAAAATCTTCAGAGAATTTCGTGATGTCTTTGCCTGGTCCTATACCGAAATGCCCGGTCTTGACCCTGCCATTATAGAGCACCACATTGACACATGGCCTGATGTACCCCCCGTTCGTCAGAAACAGTGTCCCATTCATCCCTCAAAACTCCCAGCTGTCAAAGTAGAGATTGAGAAACTTCGCAAGGCAGGATTCATTTATCCTATTGCCTATACCACCTGGGTTTCAAACCCTATTCCCGTTAACAAAAAACAAGGCACCATTAGAGTATGCACTGACTTCCGAGATTTAAACTGCGCCTGTCCCAAAGACAATTTCCCCACGCCATTTATTGACCAGCTCATCGATGCGTGTGCAGGGCATGAAGTCCTCTCGTTCATGGACGGTTTTTCCAGATACAATCAGATCCAAATCCGAAAGGAAGACCATTACAAAACTACCTTTACTACCCCATGGGGCACCTTTGCCTATCGCGTCATGCCTTTTGGCCTAAAAAATGCTGGTGCCACATTCCAGCGGGCCATGACCTATTGCTTTCATGATTTGGTCCACATCCTGCTCGTCTACCTTGATGACCTTACAGCTCGTTCCCAGAAACGATCAGACCACCTTAACGACCTTCGACAAGTTTTTCTGCGCTATCGTAAATATCAGATCCGCTTGAACCCACACAAGTGTGTTTTTTGTGTTTCGGCAGGCCGATTGTTGGGTTTCATTGTTTCCCAGAAAGGAATTACTGTTGATCCCCTGAAATTCCAAGCCATATTATACCTTCCCTCTCCTCGCACGCTCCGACAACTCCAAAGTCTGCAAGGGAGATCCAATTTCCTTCAACGCTTCGTTCCTGATTATGCCACAATCGTTCACAGTTTCTTGCACCTGCTCCGTACCCACATACCCTTTGTCTGGGACGAGCAAGCAAAAGCTGCGTTCGAATCCCTCAAGAAAGCTCTCACACAAGCCCCCTTGATCTCCCCTCCGGATTTACAAGACCGTCACGATGGTCACCTCGTTGCATTATTTTTTCTACGTCATTTTTTGCCCATTTTTTAGACACCGCTAGTCACCTCGGTTTGCGCGCCACTTCGTCTGTTCACCATTTTTCACACTTTTTATATCGCCGGATTCATTTTTCCGAGCTCATGATGATGCTTGAGACCATTTCTCACTCTCACTTGGTACAATTTCAACATTGTGTCCCGACACCTTGCCGCCTCGATTTGCGCGCCACATCGGCCGCCACCAGATTGTCCCACACTTTTTACATGAGCCATCCACTCCTGTCATACTGCAAATGTTTCCTTATTTTGCCACCATTCATTCATCCCGCAAGGAGGCCCTCCAGTGTTCCCCCTCACCCTCGTTCTTGGTCATCATAAATGTTCCTTGATTGAACACTTCCTCCTTGCCTAGCCATTCCTTTTGTTCGGTATAATTTTATCCCTTTTTCGGGCCAGACAAGTCCTATACAAAAAAGGCACTTAGGGAGCTTCTGTTAAGCTCTTTTCTGACTCCTAAAACAATGAAAAGATCGTCGAGCAATATTGCTTCCTTTCATGCTCGTTAAAGTACCTGAAAGGGCGTCTATCTGGTATAAGTTTAACCCTTTTCCGGACCTGGTAGACTAATTACGAAAAAGGAAT
>LPNX010405790.1:802015-841103 GCA_001517045.1 Pseudotsuga menziesii | reverse complement strand
AGAAGCAGAGAACCAAACACATTGAGATCCATATGCACTACATCAGACAGCTTGTGCATGATGGCACCATTCACCTACTCTTCTGTTCATCTTCAGAACTAGTAGGAGATATCTTTGTTAGCACTCAGAATGTACCCAGGTTGTAAAAGGTGCACCCTAAGGTAAAAACAAAACCACTTTAGGAAGAAATTGGTATTTTCTTCCAAAGAGGGATCTCTCAATACAAATCTTACAAGACCAGATGGTAAACAATATTTAAGGATTTATTTGTTCGGTTGAAACAATCACATATCCATTGGGCATGGAGTCATATACATATAAAAGATCACAAAGATGTATACACAAGACTTATCAAAGGCAAGATAATCACATAATTGCAGTCATTTCATTTATCAGGTGAAATAGAAAGGACGAGGGAACATCCCATTAATACAGAGTGTCTAAGACGAATTCCATATCAACTTTAGTAGAAAAAATCATATAATACTTGAAACGATGAATAGAGCATAAGCATATGAATTCTAATCATCAAACACTATGTCCCAGATATGAAGAAAAAATAGAATGGAGTGTTACACAAGGGAAAATACAATCACACAAAGAAAGAAAGCACAGACTGCAACATCAATGACACATGAATCTCTGAAAAAAGCTCTCATGCATTCATTTTTGGTATAAAAATAAAACAGATATGTCCTCCACAAATCACTTTATTCGATGGGTTCCAACCCCCATCTCATAAAAAGATACAAATTTATAGATCAAACAATAAGTCTGCCCCCAGCAGATCGATAACAGAATGATCAGCGTAAATTAGAGTTTGTAACTAAATTCCTACACCACTAGGAGGTTGTTACAACTCCATTCCTAACAGATCACTAAGTACAAATCAACTGGATAAAAAAATTTTGGCCAACCACTCCACGTCTTTGTCCCAATCAGCTCCACGTTTTTGCCCCATCAGCTCCACGTCTTTGCCCCAACAGCTCCGCGTCTTTGCCCCAACAGCTCCACGTTTTTTCCCCATCAGCTCTTCAGCACCTGAAACCTGTTCCTAGGGGGAAAGAATATACTTTGTTTTCCCGAACCGCTCTACAGCTTTCCACTGCTCTGAACTTGGGGTGTCACACTCCATCATCTCCTGAATAGCTACCTCAAGCTCCATATATGCTTCATAAGATTTCTTGGGCAATCTGGCTTTGATAACGGCGAACTTCTGCAGGACTTCAAAATCTTCTACTAACATGTCTACAATGGTTTTCCCTGTCAGGTTCTTCTCCAAGCTATTAAATTTCGAGTGGTCCATGCGAGCCCGGACAAGCAGATGATGATAATGCTCAGGCGGGAGTATCCTACCTTCTTCATTCCAGAAGGACGGCAGTCCATCTTTGAACAACTCTTTAAACTCTTGTTTGAACTTAGTGACCTGCACAAGCAGTTCTTCTGACTTCTCTTGGACAATCTTCATTAACTGGTGTTTGTGGATGATCTTCTTTGCCGACAGCACTATTGAGATTATGTCCTTTATGCCCATGTCGTGCAGCTTTTGGTATGTCAGTGAATTCAGAAAATTTAATGTATTCTGAGCTGTAGTGAGGGGTCTTTTGGCCATGTGTTCATTCACCAGTTTCAGTCTTTATTGGGCTGACTCTGTCAATACACACAAGTCATCAATAAAATTCAAGTAATGCCGGAACTTGGTAATCTCTATAGTCAGGGTATCCCAAATAATATGTTTCGCCCCCTGAAGAGGGCCTTTCCCAATGCATTTTTCTTTTAGCTCTTCGAGCTTTTTCTGTAATTGACTCTTGTCCTACAAGATCTGTTTTCTGCTTTCACTTATCTTGGTTGATTCGGCCTTTACTTTTTCATTCTCAGCTTTCAACTCCTTAATAGCTTCCTCCTTCAAACTCACTTGGGACATAGACAACAACAAGTCATCTACAGAAAAATCAGCTAATGGCTTTTGGATGTTTCATGAATTCCAATGCGAAGATTCTCGAGGTCAAGAAAGAAGGTAGCCTATAAGGCTGACCAGTGAAGCCATATATTCTCAACACGGTATAATCTCTATACAAAAACCAGTCTCCAACACGATCCTTTGGTGAAGACTGCATTAAGCTCCTCATTTCATCCAGGACACGGGGTGATTCTTGATTGAACAGCATTTTTTACATCTCAGACATGATCGAATTGGCAAATTTGAACATGCTGATTTGTTTTGGTAAATCAGAAGAGCACAGAGTACTCGGAAACTTCAACTCAGAGATATTGGAACATATTATCATATTAAGCAAATAAGTCTAGAACTTGAAAAACCGGACCTTGGGGAACTCACTTAGCTGAAGGTGAATTGCATCAGCCAGGCATTCGTCTAAATTAAAAACTGGGGTTGACTGAGACTCAGAAACAGGGGAACTCATTCTCAACAAAAATCCGAGAACGACCTCGCCCACCCAACAATCCTCATCTAGGCCTAGTACTTGACACACTAAAGAAATGACCAATTGAACTTCACTCTTGAAAATATGTACAGGGTAGGGCATGAATAAACCATCTAAATACTGACCATCCTTTAAAATACTCGACAGGAATTTACAGCGGGTTTCGGCTTCGTACTTCTTGCACAATTCGACTAGTATTGACTCATTTATCACTTCACGACTATCTGGGTAATTTTCTGGCAAACTAAGGATTTCTCGGATGACCGCAGCATCGACTCTACACAATACTTTGGACCCAGACCGACTGACAATAATTCTTTGAGATGGAGAATAATTCACAGCACACCACTCTGCGAACTCTGGGAAATGGAGGGTTTGCTCAATGGTGAAATAGTACAAGAAAGACTTGCACACATTCAACACATTGTTCCCTCGCGAATGGTAATGCCATAATATCTCTTTGCTAACAGACACGTTTTCCACAGAGAGGAGGGGGTCACATACATTCCTATCCCTGTCTACTAAGAAATCTTCTCTATCATCTATGACTTGACCCGACATTTGAGCTTCTTTTCCCTGGTCCATTACTGAATTTCACACTGGTAACTTTGAGAAGCGGAATTACAGAGTTACTGGGCTTCAGTTTTACTTGGTTTACTGTGGAGACGTGTGCCCAGAGCGTGTCTGCACCTAACGAATAGAAGCTGGGCACTGACAAATGGAAGCCGACAGATAGACCAGTCCTTTTCGCCCGTTCCCAACGAATAAAATAACAATGATGTGGGTCAATGTTACTTTTATAGGCCGCTTTTATCCCTGGAGCCTACCACAATTCGCCACGTGGACGATCATTTACTTTCCACAACCACCATCTACTATCAGCCGCACGTCTTTCTCCTCCGGACTCATTATCAACCGTTGATCTATCCTTTGCAATTTTCTAGCCCTCGGATCGCATGCCACGTATCGTTTTCCGCCGGGCGTCTTAGCGATAAACACCGTGCAAGTCTCCCTCCTGGAATCGCTCATGACCGTAGATGCGACGTGCTTCCCCCCTCACCGTCAGATCAAACGCCACATCCCACATTCCACTGAGCCCTTTGACTTTAACCATCGTGCAACTCCGAGTCCCGGAATCATCCACATCCGTCGATCTGACATACCTTTACCGGTGGGCCATTGGATCATGTGGCGTTTACCAAATTCCGCTGGGCTCCTTCTCTTTAACCTCCGAGCAACTTTGATCAGCGGAATTATTCCCAGCCGTCGATGCAATATGCCTTTAACCACACGCCATCGGATCATCTTCCACGTACCCGATTCCGTCAGGCAATCCGAGATTATCTGTCGTGCACGTTCATCTTCCGGAATCCTTTCCAGCCATTGATGTGATTGCCCGGCATTTGTCAGCCATCAGATCTGTCGACATCTCCCAATTCCGCTGGTAGCCTCGGACTTATCTTTCGCGCAAGTTTACCCCCCGGAATCCATAATGGCCTTCGATCCACTTCGTCTCTGATCCTCAGCCGTCGGATTAATCACCACACACACATTCTGCTGGACGCTTTCGGCTTATCCGCCGTGCAGGTTTCGGTTACAGAATCAATCCCATGCATTGATGTGACCTGATTCCGCCTTCCCCACTGTCGGATCGAGAGGAGTATACCTGATTCCACCAGCCTCCATTTCCTTAACTAACTTGTGCTTTAACAAGGTGGATTTGATGTGAGCCGTTGATCTGCTTAGGACAATTTTATAACCTTTGATCTGCGCCGCTGGTTAAAATCCTGAACCTGTCTTATCCTCCTCGCATGTTTCAAAGAGTGGAGGGAATACCAGACCTTTATTTTCTCTCCTCTTTCATCACAGCCTAGGATCTTTACTAACTTGGCCGATCTTTTGTTATCATTCCACCTTTATATTATATCCTTAGACCAAAGTATTTAAACAACATAAGATTACCTCCACCACGGTCTTATTTCTGCTTTGCTAAATACAGGTGTTAACAATCTTCACCAAAGTTTTTTGTGAGAAGACATTCAGCAATCTCAAATCACTGCCGGGGATTTCTGATCATGCTGTGAAGCATGAGTGATGACAAGATTTCCAAATTTTGTTTTACTGTCCATGTTTAAGGGAGGATTTTTCCCACTGGGTTTTTGCCTCTTTCCTTGGTTAAATGGACATGCAATATGTAAAGGGTGACTAAGCCTTGTTGCTAGGCTCTATAATTTTCTGATATTTTACTCATAAGTCAAACTTAAGGGGGGGTGTTAGAATAATCAACCCATAGTTAGCTACCTTAGACATTAATTAATCCAATTTTTGTCTTATTTTCCTAGGTTCCATATTCCACCTTATGCAAGTTGTCCTCCACACATCCATAGTGGTCAAAATTGCTAAATTTGAGTCATGGAGTGCTTAGGAAACCTCTTTTAATCAAATCTACTTTATTCCTGGCCTCCCTAGCGCATGTCTGCTTTTTCTGCTTTATCGCTTGCTTTTTCTGAGTTTTAAGGCAATTGGGAAAGTTTGACTAGGTGAAGTTAACTTGTTTTTTGTCCTCAACATCGTCCACTCTTTTCTCCTATTAAAAGCATGTATGAGTTGTCCTTCCACCATCTATTAGCTTGCCTAATTGATTTTTCCAATTCGTGAGCTCCTAGACAGATTTGGAATGTGCTTTATGCACCTATGGGGGATTTTCTTAGATTTAGTAAGCCTGATTTTGACTAAATTTGAATGGCATATTCATGCATTTGAATATCTCATGTAATTATTTATTGTGGCAGCCTATGACTTCACAGGGTTGGCTATTGTACACTTATTCAATACAGATTAGTGTTCTGCTCCATATTCAGTCACCTTTTGTGAGTAATTTGCATGTGTAATTGGCAATTGTTGTGAGTGTAATTGTTCTAAAACCTGGGTTCAATTTCCACACTAAGGAATAGCGAGGAGGAATTAAAATCTATACTAACAGCTAAGGAAAGTGAGATTCATAGCATGAATACATAGAAGGCAATTCAGTCCACAGGCACAATTGAAGAAGTAGACACTAGCTCCCTCTCCAAAGCAATGTCCCAGATAGGCCTAAAGGATACCGAGCTTGTTAAAATGAGGCAGCAAGTTGAAGAAGTAGAAAAGGAAAGAGTTAAAGAGAAACAAGGTAGAGAACAGGCCGAAGAAAAATACCGAGAGATGACTCAACAAAATGATAAGTTAAGCTGACAAGTGATTGGCAAGCTTTCCTTGCAAGGCACAAAGCATATGATATGGGATCAGATCATCATAGAAGCTGACAATTTTTGACCCTATCTTCGTGTTGTTGAAGACCTGGAACTTGCTATGAGAGAAGCCAAGAATCAAGTCCAGATCTAGAGGCTCAAGTGAACAAAAAACCTACGGAGACTGCAGAAAATGCCATGAAATACCTGAGCTCCTTATCAGACGAGGCCTCTAGTAGTTACAGTCTTCAAAATAGGGTCGTTGTTGTCTTTGTAGCCCGAAAGGTGATAGCTAAACACAGGATGAAAGAAACAGTGCAGGGAAAAATAGAGCTCACTGAGCACAAAACCCAAGAGGTCATCAAGCTATCTAAACCTTTGACGAGTAAGGGGCTCCCCTTCTTCTGGGAAGAGATGGGTCCTTTACTATCCCAGAAGGATTATAAATAATTCCTAGTAAACTGCCAATCGAATCACAACAAATTTGAAGATATGCAGCAAGCATTGTCAGGGAAGACCATTTTTGACAAATTGGTCGATGATTTTGAGTTATGGTTTGACCTTAAGTCCATGTATTCCAAAGTCCCTAGGGCTTCATACTCAGAAGTGATGGAGCTCAAGGTGCAAGATTATGACATGGCTACGATGCCTCTGCCCAGTTTTGATACGTGGAGAATCATCCACCAATATGGGTTAGTCAAGCTCCCACCACACCAGTAGAAATAGCAGTGACAATGCACGAAATATTTTCTAGGTGTTGCTCACTCACCCGAATGGTCATTTCTCTCAGAAGGGCCTGTACAGTCATCATTAGCCAGATGGGAGTATGGGTTACTCTTGTGTATTTTTATGGGATACTCTTGTTCACCTCTTCCTATGGATCTGGTATAAATATTAAAGTGGGTAATGATAATCTTGAAGGAAGGATATTACATAGGATCCCTAGGTTATAATGGAACAACAAGTATGTTCTACCTTTTTCTGAAGCTATCAATGTTGTTAGAGAACTTTTAGTTTTAACCAGCTCAAATTCTCATAGAGCTTAATATTTTAGATTGTTCTTGGTTTATCAATACTTCTTCATGATATTTGAATAGTTCAACAAGCATATGACAATCCCTCCATGCCAAAAATATATTTTCCAATTCCCACTTGATCTATTTGATAATAATGAATATGAAATATAGAATATAAAAATCACCAACAAAGAGGTTTGGATCCCACACTATTTCAACTGCTAAAAATATTTTAAACTAATATAATTTACACAATAAAATTGGTTCTAAAAATAGAATTATTATAAACTTCTTTCAAATCTTCCACAGTTTGTATTTCAAATTTTCCACCTAATTATAACCATAACAACTTAAGTGTAACCCATCGTTCATGGAAGTAAACTAAATATACAAATGAAGGAGTTGGTAACTTATGTTTGTAGGTAAAATCATACATTTGCTAATTTTTCTTTTCAAGACTGTCATTTGATTTTCGCAAATGTTAAATGTCATTCCTCCTTCTATTTTTTGCATTAAGATGCTTTGTGTACCATTCCTATTAAATATTCAACCTAAATTGTTGCGTATATATCAGTTTTATATCATATAAAGCATCCTTCCCTAATTGACTAAATTGATTTTAGTAGATGCCAAGGCCACTGTATTTGTTTTTATATCAGCCAAAATTTCATTAACAAATTGGTAAACATTCATTCTTTCTATTGTTCCATGTTTTCTATTTCAACGGGAGTAGAAACAGTTTCAATTGTACATGCTAATATATCTAACCATGTAGTTTAAGTATGTATTGTTATTTGTTTCTTTTTCCTCTGTTTCTAAGACTCATTTTCAACTCTAAGATTTTTCTTTACGTGTTTGAGGTGCTGGAGATGAAATTGTAGATATTTGTTGGTTTTCTTATGTTGTCCAAGTCTTTGGTTTTCATTTTTAGACGTTTTTCCAAAACTTTGATTTCCTTAATTCACTGCCTCAATTTCTTAATTTTTCTATTTTGCTTCTACATAAAAAAAAGGATCAAAACTTACCAAAATAGGAGACACTAGAATCAACAATGGTGGAGATCCTTCTTCAATAAATTGAGACTAAGAAATTTTGGATTTTTCAAGTTCCTTTAAAACCATTAATTTTATGAGTGCATGATGGTATAGACTACTGGATTCAAACATCAGTTTTTTTCTCATTCTTCATTCTTTCCACTTGCTATTCAAGACGCTGGATTTTGACACTCCATCGACCCTCTAAGGCCATATATTTCGAACCATTTCTCCTACATTCGTTGAATTTCAATTCTGTATTGTTTCTTATAAAGCATGCATATGTCATACAATTCGTCTCTACCGGTCCAATTAATTGAAGAGATCTTAACGGAAGCTAAAGCTAGGGTGTTATCTTGAATATCATCCAAGATTTCATTTACATATTCATAGCCATGTTTATCTTTTGATTTCTCCTTCTCTGCAAGTTTCTTTGGTGCATATGCAGTCTCCACAACCTCTGCTAGTATATCCAGGGATTTTAGGAACAACCTAACCTGAACATCTGGTTATGCATGACTAATATTCTTCCTTAGACTTCTTCTTATTGTTATACATTTGGTGTGTTTAAGGGCTATAACCCGTCGTCTTAGAGTTTTGTTCATTGTCTTGACCAAATTCAACTGAGACTGCACTTCATCATAAGTCATTCTAAGTTGGGCATTATTTTCTTTGAGAGTTTCTCTTTCTTGATGTGTATTTCCAACAATTCCATCTCTTGGATTGATTGTTCTAACTCATTAATTCTTTGATCCTTTTTTAAATTACAGGATAATGAATCTATTTTACCCTTTGTTGGAGAAACAAGGGTGGATATAGGTGACACTGGAGGATTTCCATCGAATGTTTGATAACTATCCTGCCCTAAATTATCATCATGTGTAGCAGGTTCTTTGTTGGAGTATTGGTACAAATTGCACATGGTATAACCGCAACACCTCTGGGAATATAAAACAAGTGGACTAACCACTGCTCCTGGTGATAGGGCCTTGTGCCGGGTTTCAAATGTTCACCAACATCTGCAGGTTTTGGTGTAACGGAAAACCTTAGATGGGATCATAACATAGGTCTCAGGTTCAATTCTCCCGAGCTACACTGGGGTGTTGTGTTGGGTTTCAAATGTTCACCAACATCTGCAAAAAAGTGACGTTACATTCTGGAATTAGCTAGCAATCTTTTGTGTAACCAAAAACCTTACATTTTGGAATTAGCCAGCATATCTATAGGATTTATATTTCCTTTAGTTAATCCCTTTTCTTCCTGATATGGAACACTTACCCCACTTCTTGTAACCCTACCAACACCAATTTATCGTGAGGGATCCAATGATGAATGTTTGGTTTTACTAATGGAGCTAGAATTAGTCAACAAGTTTTGGTGTAACCACAAACCTTACATTTTGGAATTAGCCAGCACATCTATAGGATCTATATTTCCTTTAGTTAATCCCTTTTCTTCCTCATATGAAACACTTACCCCACTTCTTGTAACCCTACCAACACCAATCTCTTGTGAGGGATCCAATGGGGAATGTTTGGTTTTACTACTGGAGCTATATTTTTCATGTTTTTGATAAGGTTGTTGGACTGGTTTAGAATTCACTAGGGACTCTAGTATCTCAATGATGGGAAGAATTTGTGAGGTGGTTTCTCCCAAATTGGAAGGAGGGTTTCAGGTGTTTCTTCAATTGAAGGTTGATTCTCAGTATTTGCAAGAGGACGAGGATGTACATCCTTTTCCTGGGAGAACCCTCATGTTATCAACCCAAATGGCCCTTCTCCGTCCAAGTGCCAACAATTCCTTATGTTGGTACACAAAAGGACATTTTAGGATTGAAGTTTGCCAAAACACTATAGATGGGCATGACATGAGATGCATTTATCCTTCAACCAGCTTACCATTTTATTTTTCTAAGTGTAGATTGGCGTACTCGACTATCTCCATTGAAAATTGTGTACATATGCAACTATTCTCGTTTACAACTCACGTACTATACGCGACTATCTCCATTACAACCCGCATACAGATCTAGATGTGGGTTTCCTTTAAGAGACTCATGTGTCATACGCGGATTGCCTATATTAATAGTCGCTTACATATCCATTCGACATTAAAAAATATAAATCACGATTAATGGAGATTAGTTGGGACTTAATCATCAACTACCCCAACCTTCGAAACTACTCTATTTCCCAAAGTATAAATAGAGGCCTTGGGGAGGGCATTAAAAAATCAATTTTGGAGAGAAAAGTTATGCTAGTGGTATATCTTCAGAAGTCTTGGAGCAGCAGAACTCAGAGTCCTTTGGTTGTAGAGGAGTCCTTGTCTCAGGCGTTGGGTTGTACACTTATCTCATTCACTGATTGTTATGAAAGATAATTCTTCTTCCAACATTATGTTGAGTCTCTTTCATGTATTAGGGTTTGATGAATATATTTGATTAAGCACTATATGTGCTATTTATCTAACCTATTATATATACATGTATAAGATTGTACTTGGAGAATTTGCTCTTTGCAAGTGAAGGAGGTGCAACCCTGAAAGCTTTGGAGAGAAGCAGAGCGAAAGAATATAAAGCTTGGATCAACTGTCGATAATCAGGTGAGTCCAATATTTCTTCCTATTTCCTTTTTGTACTTAGCTAAAGCTAATTGTCTGCAAGTTTTAGAAGTAAGTTGGCAACCCTGGACCCTAGGTTATAAGGGTGTTTGTTCCTGAACAACAAAACTAGTGACTATTTTGGGGAGCCCAGACTGCTGTGGGTTAACTCTATAGATCCTTGCCCAATCTTTGCTTTGATTTAGTGTGTGGTGTTTTGTATTGGTTCAGACTTGTAGTGGTTCTTTGAAGTCCTTTATAATGTTTCTGTTTTTTGAAAACTGTAACTCCTGTACACGAGTTTCTATGCTACACAGTCACATACAGAGGTCTGTGTATGCAGGTTTGGCTATTGAACAGTCGTGTATAGTACATGGGTTGCTCTTGTACATTGTCGCGTACGAGCCTGAGCAACAAAATTATTTAGGGTTGGGTTGCTTGTCCTTGTCCTTTTGTGGATTTTGTCTTTCTTAGTGGTCTTCAGTACTGGCATTGCACTATAGGTTTGATTTCCCTATTAACCATACTTCATGATTTTTGTTAAGCCCTTAGGTTCATATTGGTTGGATTGTCTTTCTTTTAGCATTTTGAAGTGGATTTTCCTGTTGGGTAATAGGTCCAAGTGCTGGTTGTCTGAATCAGTGATCAGGGTTCTAGATACTGTATATACCATTCTATTTTTTAACAGTGTTGGTTTGTCACTAGCCTTTGATTGATTTTAGTGATTTCTATTCATTGTATCTTGCCAGCTGGGTGTGTTCCAAGTCTTCCTTAGGTGGTTGATTTTTGGTTTTTATAAATCTACTTTACTTCATTTTTCTCACTTTATATAGTTAGATTATCCAAGCATACTCAAGAATTTTTCATTTAGGTATATTAGTAATCTTTGAGGAATTTGAAAAGTGAAAAGAAAACATTTGAAACATTTTGCATTTGAATTGCACATGGTAGTTTTATTTTCAGTTTTTAAATAAAATCTCAAAAATTACAAAAATATAGTCTTAGTTTTCTCTTTATTAGTTGCATTTTCATTAGTTTATATTTACAAAAAAAAAAAAGAGAAGCTTGTTTTAAAGAAGATATAATTTGTTTTGGAATTATACACCTGTTGTTTTTACATTTCTTATCGAGTCAATAACATCATAGTCTTTCACTCCACTTTCCTTCTGAGTAAAAAATAGCCCTTAAAATAAACGCTATAATTAAAATTTATTAGTAATTTTTGTTTTATAGGGACATATACCTACTAGCTTAGGCTAGACTTGTGGGATAGGAAGTGTAAACTCCCCATAAGTATTTAAATTCAGACATAGTGGGCCAATCGATAGGTAAATCCTTCTCTTTACTGATAGTATCTGGGAAGCTCCTCTCAAACGGGAATCAAGCACGAGGCCGCATGGAGGCATTGGACTGAGGAGATAACCTTCTGATTCCTTGTCAAAATGTAAACCAAGGTTTTGACGCATCTGGGGATTCTTTCCTAGACAGATTTTCGGGCTCAGCTACCCTGCCCATGCATACGAATTAGGCTTGCGACTGTCCCCACAGAATATTGGTATAGTTAAGGTAGCCTCTAGTCTCTTGACATCTAGGGTTCATACACAGGTAAACTGGAAGGCTATTTCTGGTTCACCTTGGATAAGCTTGGAAGGTAACCCTTGTTGAAAGTGTAGGAGGGAAATGCGTGATTCCACTACTTATGCCTAAGAACCTCGTCAAGGACACCAAGAAACGGTCTTTCAGCTTTCTTTGGGAAAGGATATATTTTATACCCTTTCTAACTGTTGAGACTTTAGGAATTTCGTAGTGGTCGGTCTGTGGTTTGTCTATGTTTAGCTGACCTTAGGGTTTGAAAAGTCAATTTTACAATCATGCAGGACCAACCTATTAGAAGGTCATGAAGGTTGCAAAACCTTCCTGTGGCTAGGGTTTTACCCCTAGCTTGTGCGAATGAGCACCTACTAAGGAGAAGGGACTCCTTAGTAGCAGTTCAATATGTGTAAATTAAAAAGCTAAAAAAGAAACTCTAGCATGTGCATAAAACAGAAAAACAAAATGTAAATAATGGTTTTGGTATTAATATTACCTCCAATGTGAAGGTTGGTGAAGCCCGTTGCAGTGATCCAAGAGGGTTGCTCCGAGCTCCAACTTGCTCCTTCTCTTTCTCCAATGGTGGAAATGGGCCAAAAGGGGCTCTCAAGGTGAAAGTAGCTCAAGGGTGAGCTAGGGTTTCAAGAGCTAGTTTGGCAGAGTAAGGGTGCTTATGATTGTGGATGTGAAATAAGGGGTCTCCATCACCTATTTATAGTTTTTCAGTGGTGGAGTGCTGGCCCATGGTTTTGGAAACCATATGGTTTAGGGCAGCTTGTATAGGGTTTTTTCCTCTTTTCCTCATTATTTTATATTTTTTCTTCCCTTTTTAGGGGATTTTTTCTATTTTAGAGGAATTTTGGATATTTTTGGAAGGGAAAAAGGGGTTTTATGGCCTTTTGGAGGCATTTTAGGCCTTTTGGAGGCTTTTTAGACGGTTTTATGGCCTTTTGGAGGCATTTTAGGCCTTTTGGAGGCTTTTTAGTGGGATTTTCAGGGTTTTCAAGGGAAATATGGTAGGAAAATGGACAAATGAGCCATGTAGTGGGGTAGATGAGGTAGTGAACACTTTTTGGGTGTTAACAGATTGCCCCCTGATGTGCGAGGGCAAGAGCTCATCGTATGGCCGATGGACATCATAAGTCATAAATGGTGTTCCTGGGGTGTGGAGAAGAGAAGAAACAAACTGAAGCCCGGAACAACGATCCCGAACCAACTGCAAGAACTAAAAGTACATAACCTCAATAATGGATGAGGAATCATCGGATCATATGGACAAGGTGGGCATTCCCATGCTCGTATCAGGATATAACATAATAATAATGTTGGGGTCCAAAATATGGGGACCTGACATATACATGGCCTCAAATATTGAATGAGGAAGAATCTCAATATATGGAGGAGGTGAGCATACCCATGCTCGTATCAAGATACATAAACATAACTGTGAGGCCCAAAAAGAGGGACCTGTAGGATACATAAAAAACCACTGTGTATATCATAAGGGTCCAGAAAGGACACAAATCTGGGACATACTGCTGGGCTGACCATGGCTGAGCTGAAAAACTGATGCACTGGAATGACAGCAGTGCTACTGAATGTGGTACCAAAGGAACTGATGAGCTGCTGGATCAGAGTGACAAGGGTCATACTCGCAATGGTACACTGAACTGGAACTGAACTGGGTACTCAAAGAAGCATGGAACTGGATGGCATCCGAATACAATTGCCAACGCAGCCCGAACATCCACGGGAATGTATCACTGGGCGTTTCGAAGTGACTCACCAATGTGCTAGAGTCAGGGGAAATCTGGGGTCTTCGATAAATAATGGAAGGGATATAAATCCTGTGCGATTCTCAATGATGCGATCAAGGTGCTGAAGTTGAGCATGTGAGAAACAACCATTCGGAGAGGCAATGATGACTCCTCCCAAAATGGTCTGTAGGCACTCACCACAGATGGTGATGGGTCCAAGGCGAAGGGGCCTTTGGGTCTATCCTCTGGAATAGAGGGGCTGTCGTCGACAGAGGGAGACCTGCAACTATCAAGGCAATGATGTTTCCTTGACAGGAGCGCGAGGTGGAAAACTGAAATGTGATAGTATTGATGGCAAGATTGATAAACTGGGGGGAATAACTGGGCAAGTAGAGTGGGTGGACTCAAACTTCCTTTGTTCAGAGTATGATGGCAGGGATGGTCAGGCAACATATGAAACTGACTGGTGGTAAGGGGATCATAGTTGTATTGGATCTGGGAGGGTGACTGGGCTGAGGGAGACTCAAGCTGTGGTAAAATGGAAGGAGACTGCAGAATACTCTGAACAAAGGCGACCTAATTGGGGGTGCTGCTGAGAGGATCGATCATAGCGCCAAGAGGCACGGGGGGACTTCTTCATGGGTTAGGGAACTAGAAGAAGTGTGTATATAAAATGGTACTGTCGTGTGAATTTATACGAGCCCAGGACAGTTCATGCTCGTGGTTGCTTTCAATTTTAAGGAGTCTGAAAGCAATAAGAAGACTTTGAAGTAATGGAATGGTACTGTCATGTGGATTTTACGAGCCTAGGACAGTTCATGCTCGTGGTTGCTTTCAATTTTAAGGAGTCTGAAAGCAATAAGAAGACTCTGAAGGAGTGGAATGGTACTGTCGTGTGGATTTTATGATCCCAGGACAGTTCATGCTCGTGGTTGCTTTCAATTTTAGAGAGTCTGAAAGCGATAAGACGACTCCAGGGGGGTTTCTTTTTCATGTGTTAGTCTCCAAGGCCTGAAGAAGCATAAAAGGATGCAATGAAGAACTCTTCTAGCCGGTGTGACTAGAGTATGCCTTTTTCGTAATTAGTCTACCAGGTCCGGAAAAGGGTTAAACTTAGACCAGATATATGCCCTTTCAGGTACTTTAACGAGCATGAAAGGAAGCAAGATTGCTCGGCGATCTTTTCATTGTTTTAGGAGTCAAAAAAGAGCTTAACAGAAACTCCCTAAGTGCATTTTTCATATAGGACTTGTCCGGCCCGAAAAAGGGATAAAATTATACCAAACAAAAGGGATGGCCAGGCAAGGAGGGAGTGTTCAATCAAGGAACATTTATGATGACCACGAATGAGGGTGGGGGGAAACACTGATGGGCCTCCTTGTGGGGTGAATGAATGGTGGAAAAATAACGAAATATTTGCAGTATGACAAGAGTGGATGGTTCATGTAAAGAGTGTGGAACAATCTGGTGGCGGCCGATGTGGCGTGCAAATCGAGGCAGCAAGGTGTCGGGACACAATGTTGAAATTGTACCAAGTGAGAGCGAGAAATGATCTCAAGAATCATCACGAGCTCGGAAAAATGAATCTGGTGATATAAAAGGTGTGAAAACGGAGAACGACCGAAGTGGCACGCAAACCGAGGCAACTAGCGGTGTCTAAAAAATGGGCAAAAAATGACGTAGAAAAAATAATGCAAGGAGGTGACCATCGTGACGGTCTCATCGTGCTGATTCCAATGGTGGAAACGGTTCGGAAAATGGACTTCGTATGTGGACCAAATCATGAAAGCAATAGTTCATGGCCCGCTGGAATGTGCCACCAGCATTTTTTAGGCCAAAAGGCATGACGCGATAGGCAAAGGTGCCCCATGGGGTAGTAAAGGCAGTTTTGTACTGGTCTGCCTTTCGGATTTGGATCTGATTGTATCCAGAAAAACCGTCCATGAACGAGAGGACTTCATGCCCCGCACACGCATCGATGAGCTGGTCAATAAATGGCGTGGGGAAATTGTCTTTGGGACAGGCGTGGTTTAAATCTCGGAAGTCCGTGCATACTCTAATGGTGCCTTGTTTTTTGTTAATGGGAATAGGGTTTGAAACCTAGGTGGTATAGGCAATAGGATAAATGAATCCTACCGTGTGAAGTTTCTCAATCTCTGCTTTGACAGCTGGGAGTTTTGAGGGATGAATGGGACGCTGTTTCTGACGAACGGGGGGTATATCAGGCCATGTGTCGATGTGGTGCTCTATAATGGCAGGGTCAAGACCAGGAATTTCGATATAGGACCAGGCAAAGACATCACGGAATTCTTTGAAGAGTTTTTTGTATTCCTCAATCTCTTGCTCACTGCAAGAGGCTCCTAAAGTAATGAGTTCGGGGGTGCGTCCTGGGGCAGCGATATCAATTTGGATGATAGTTGAGATGTTGGCCATGTTACCCTCCTCGAAGGCATCAGGAGTAGGAATAGGGTCCTTGAACCAATCGACCTTAGGGGGAAGGAAGTCTTTGGATTCAACTGCAAATTGGGTAGCAGTGTTAGAGGAGGATTTATCTGGGAGGAAGTAGGAACGATGGTGCATGTCATCCCAAGGATAGTCCGGGGCAGTGAGAGCCTCGAGGATTTCTTCATCAGTACGAAAATTTTGTGTCGTCAAATCGGTTGACGAGGGAGTAGTGGCGAACGAGATCATATAAATGGTATTAACCTCGCCGGAAGGGGAAGAGAGCGGGGGGTGGATCTCTTCAATGGTGGGTGGTGCCGTCTCAAGATCCAGATTGTTTATCTCAAAGAGAGCTGCTCTGTAATCGGGGAGATCGGGACAGTGATGTATGTAATGCCCGTAAGCACCGCATATGGCACAGGGGTGGTTAGTGCACAAGGATTTGTCGCGAGGCTTAGGGGTTGGATCAAGTTGGACAACCGGTATATCGGGGTCGTCGTCAAGCATTTGCATGTGTGCCTGTACTGCCGGTAACTGAGGGCATTGGTGAGTCACATGGCCCAACTCGTCGCACAGTGAGCATTTGGGAGGAGCACGAAACATAGGGGGGTTTTTGACTATCTTGGGAGGTGGGACAGCAGTGTAAGTTTGGGGGCCTCTACCCCCAGTTGGTTTGGTAAGAGGAGGGGGGGGGTTCGTGGAGGACGACAGGGTAGCGACACCGGGAGGTGGTTGACTAGTAGTGACAATGGGTTGCACTAGTTGCAGGATGACATCTGGTGTCGGCGGGGGAATGGGAGGCGAAAGATACCAAACGGGTAATCCTAAGGTTAACCCAGGGAGGCTGAGGGTAGCCATGACCAGGGCGCTAACTACTCCTGAGGGAGGGATGAGGAAAGGAATGGTATGGATGGGTGTAACACCAATGTGACTAGGTACCAAAGGGGGTTTAGGCAGCAAGGGCGGTTGATTAGTAGTAGTTTGTGTGTGATGGGACAAGGTACATAGGTCGGACACGTCAATGGCGGGTGACGGGGGTGGAATAGATTGGAAGGTTGAGGTCATTGGCGCGTCTGAGTAAACTTCGGGCCCCAGAGAGGAAACAAGTGAGGTGGTGGCACCCAAAACAGGTTGTTCAACCATGGGGAGAACATTTTCGGGTGCTGCGGGGGCATTGGGATCATAGTAGGTGAGTTGGTCGACCTTGACCACGCGTCCCTCATGGGGGAACATCATGGTATGAAAAATGGAAGAAGCAATCGCCTGCATGGCGTACATGTAACTGCGGCCAAGTAAAAGGTTATAATCAAGTTGTGCATTAATAACCTCGATGTCGATGAGGACAGTTTTGCCAGCCAGCTGGACGGGGACGTTAGTTAATAGGCCTTGTGGTTGAGTCGAACGGCCGTCGTAGGCTCGTAACGCAGTAGTGGACGGCTGGAGAGGGGGGGATCCCAATTTCTGCTAGATGAAGGTGGACATGACACATGTAGAGGCACCTTCATCAATAATGCATCGATGGATGACAAAATTCTTAACAGAAACAGAAACTTGGAACGCTAAAGGGGAAGGCATGCGGGGTTCAGATTGGTCCAAATCAAATTCCATTAAATGCGAATCAATTGGATCGATAGCCCCAATGGCTGAGAGTAAAGTCTTGCGCTACGAAGGGCAGTTTTTTAAGACCTCTAACATAGACATGGCTGTGGGAGATTGGGCTAAGTCATCGACAATGTTATAGTTTGACGCGGCCCGCACATTGGGGTTATTGTTGATACGGCGAAGCGGGAAAGGAGGTGCTTTGGGAGTGCCATCTAGTGGCGGTGGAGGTATACGTAACGCCTGATCAGTGGGATGAGCATTAGTGGGTTTATCGGCGGGAGGGGCTTCAGAGGTGGAGCCATATTGGTTCCGCCGGGTCTGGAGCTTGACCTCATCGGAGGACATCATCAACAAGTGGTGGGTACCTGAGTTAAACATGGGTTGATCAGGAGCAGCGTAAGTGATTTTTTGTTAAGTTGGCGCGTTGGTTTGAGGGGGATCCAATGGTTGAGTGTTCACTACGCCTTGGTTTGGTAAGGGGTTTTGCAGCACCAAAGGTGGCTGCTGAGGTTGTGGGGGGTTGGGTGGTGCTTGAGGAGCCGCATGCCCTTGGCGGTGGGCATCATCAACCCAAAGTTGTCAAGCTCACTCCAAGTGTGGGCAAGTATGTGTGTAGTGGCCATAGACCCCGCAAATAGAACAAGGATGGTTGGTTCGCAAATTGGGGTTTTTTTCCTGTTTGGGCGGGCGATCAGGGTTTTAGTTAGCAGGGGCCGCGATACTATTATCGGGGGGATTAGGGGGTTGACCAACTTGGTCTATAGGTTGGTTGTTTCCACGATTTCGACCCCTACCACAGTTTTGTTGGCCCTGGTTGCGTTGGTTGTTCTGGTTTTGCTGCGGGTTTTGTTGGGCGTAAACTTGCCCTTGGGCAGCAGGTGGATTCTGAGGTTGCGCAGGTGCTGGAGCAGGTTGCGGTGTATGATATGTAGGTGGAGGCTGCGTAGGTGCAACAACTTGAGGGGGTTGCTGATAGGGCTGCGGAGCGGGTTGTGGGTTTGTCGCGGGGGCTGCCTATGGCGGGTAATAAGCGGGTTGGGCTTGTGAAGGCGCAGGAGCTGGTGCAGCCTGCTGGTGGTAGTAAGGCTGAGGTGCGACCGGGCGGGTGTAAGCGGGAGTCGCATGACCGAAACACTGAGGTGGACATGAGGGTCCATGGGAATGGTGGTGATGTGTTATGGGAGCATACAAGTTGGTTGCTCAAGACTGTGAGGTAGCCTGCGAAAGGTCAGGGCCAGGGGTAGGACGTGCTATGGAAAATGGTTGAGGATGCGAAGAGACACGGCCAATGATGCCGTCGACAGCGTGGGATGCCCCCGGCGCATCGTGCGGGGAGGAATCACCGTGAGGGGCGTCAGGTATAATGGTATAGAGATAACCCAACTGGGCGTAGATGAGGTCGAATTGTTGGGCCGTAAGGATGGCCTCCTCTTTAGACTGGGGTCTTTCGAATGCCACATCCTTAGCAATGACAGGAAGAAGGGATTTGAGGAACCAATCTAGGAAGATACGGTCGTCTAATTTGATCTTGCATAAGCTACGGCGTCGACGCCACTCATGAATGTGGTCCGTGATGTGGGTAGCCATGTTTTTTCTGCATGATAGGAGGATCTCAACGCCCGTGTCATAGCGGACAGGTAACTGGAAGAACTGCAGGAAGGTAGAGGCAAGGGAAGCAAAGGTGGCATGGGTTCCATGGGGTTGCTCGATATACCACTTGGCTGCAGAGCCAGTGAAGGTGCGCTGTAAGAGACGGAGGCAAATAGAGTCATCCACTATGGAGTTGGAGGAACACCATAGATGGAAGGACATAATGTGGTTTTGTGGGTCCTCACCTGCCTTGCCCTCGAACTTAGGGATGTCAGAGGGGAGCTTGGTGGGCATGTGAGGCCACGCAGGGTCGTGTCGAATAGGGTCGTTGGCCAATCTGGCTAGGTCAGGCAGGTTGAGGCTAGCCATGAATGGCAAACTGGAAGAAGGATGTGACACAGTAGTGGGTTGGACCAAGTTGGGGCCAATTCCCCCAAGTGGAGGGCTGGTGTTAGGGAGGTTTCCCCCAAGTGGGGGAACTAAGGTGGTGTGGGATGGTCCTGCGCTGCCATGGTTAGTGTGAGCCACTGATGGAGTGGGAATAGGTATTCCTACTGCGGGAATAGGTGCCGTGAGGGGAATGGTAGATGGGGGCCCCATGGAGGGCGTACCGAAAGCAGGTGTGGTAACTGGTGTAGTGGTGGATGTGCCACCAATGGCCCCGACCAAGAAGGGAGTGGAAGTCATGCCAACCATGGGGCTAGTAGGGGCAGTGTAAATGGGGTTCTCAGACTCTGGCTCAGAATCGGAGGTAAAATAAGGGGCGTCAATATCTGGTGATGGAGTTCTATGCCGCTGACGAGTGGATTCAAGTGACAAGGCTCAAGATCTATGATAAGTGGTATCAAGTGAAGATGATCTGTGTCAATGACGGGTGGTGTCAAGTGAACCGTGTTGTGGGGGTTCGCCCCTGAGGCACCGAGAATGTCTCAGGGACTCAATGGTGATAGATGGTGTCAAATCTCTGTGGGTTGAGGTGGGTAAAAAATAGCTCAAAAACCCTAATGCAACTGAGTGTGCAGAAGGAGAGATCGAAAAATAGGGCACTCAGGCCAACAACCAACTCAAAACACCCACTGTAACAGATGTGCTACAATAGGTGGAGTGTCAATATAAATGGTAAGAATACCAACAAGCAGCAGGTTTGCTAAAAATAAAAAATGGTGGACTCACTAGACCAAAAAGGAGGTAAGGGAGCATGCAAACACCTAACTAAAAGTATTCTGACTCAACTAGACATATCCTCTGCAAGGTGATGAAATCCAAGTCAGACAATATGAATAGGAAAGCCAAGTGGCTAAGATATCCCCCTACCGAGAGGGACACCGGGTAGTCAATCCTAGAAGAATGGCAACTAAGATACCCCGTTCATGACACGTCCAAAAAGGTGAATCTGCCATTTGGTCCTTTTACCGCAATACCCCTATACAGGGATATCCCGAGAACTGCGAAAGGTAGCCCTTCAGTTACTGAATGGAGTGCGGTATTCCACTCAGGCCTCCAGAACCAGTCTCGTGACTTCAACCCTCCTAAGGGAGAGGCCCTCTGGTAAACTAGTTGTGACCATGCCAAAAAGTACTAGGGGATTTTGGTTCCCTAATTGGACAACAGCTATGTCTCAAGTGTAAGTAACCGAGGGGTGTTATTGGAAGCCTATCCCCCCGATCCTACCTAACTACAAAGATTCTTTTGTGTTCCCCAAGTGGGGTTAGAATATTGGTTGAGTTAAGTAGTTTTTTAAGGATCACTTGAATTAGGTGACAGAGTGTGTGCTCGTGAGGTGATGAACCTGAAAATAGAAGTGCCACACAAGGGGGAAACTTTCTAATGAACAATAATATTGAATTCACAACTTTAGCATGCAAAATTTTCTGAATTAAAATGCTGAAATTTTAAACAGATTCTGTAAAAGGGAACAGAAATGATGTTGCAGAAAAGGCTGTAGGGAATTAGGGATGCAGGTGGAACAGATGGCTGTGCAGATGCAGAAAATATTGCAGCAAAGGGGCTGGGTTCAAAAACAGGAAAAAATATGCAGAAAATAGACCGCGGGTCTGTGGCAAACTCGAGCGGTCGGACCACGGGTTTGAGGGAAACAGGCGCGGACAGGTCGCGGATTTCTGGCCGACAAAAGAAGTCAGACCACAGGAAATAGGAAAACAAGTGCCGTCAAATCGCAGGAAAAGGGTGGATAGATGCGGTCGGGTCGTAGCTAAGGGGATGAAAGTCGCACTCGGGACGCGGGAAAATGGCCTACAGGCGCAGTCAGATCGCAGCAAACAGGCAGATTAGCCACGGTCGGATTGCAGGTAACAGACTTGAATCCGTAGGCAGGGCGCCAGAAAAAGTCTGAGAGAAATGGTCGGATCGCAGGTAAAGGCTTGAAAGACGCGGTCGGGACGCGACTGTAGAGGGAAAAAATGCGGTTTACGGCGGCCGAAAGGAAAAAACGGGAAATTATTGCAGAAAACTAAACAAGCAGCGGAGTTGCCAAAACTGTGGCTAGGGTTTTACCCCTAGCTTGTGCGAATGAGAACCTACTAAGGAGAAGGGACTCCTTAGTAGCAGTTCAATATGTGTAAATTAAAAAGCTAAAAAAGAAACTCTAACATGTGCATAAAACAGAAAAACAAAATGTAAATAATGGTTTTGGTATTAATATTACCTCCAATGTGAAGGTTGGTGAAGCCCGTTGCGGTGATCCAAGAGGGTTGCTCCGAGCTCCAACTTGCTCCTTCTCTTTCTCCAATGGTAGGAATGGGCCAAAAGGGGCTCTCAAGGTGAAAGTAGCTCAAGGGTGAGCTAGGGTTTCAAGAGCTAGTTTGGCAGAGTAAGGGTGCTTATGATTGTGGATGTGAAATAAGGGGTCTCCATCACCTATTTATAGTTTTTCAGTGGTGGAGTGTTGGCCCATGGTTTTGGAAACCATATGGTTTAGGGCAGCTTGTATAGGGTTTTTTCCTCTTTTCCTCATTATTTTATATTTTTTCTTCCCTTTTTAGGCGATTTTTTCTATTTTAGAGGAATTTTGGATATTTTTGGAGGAAAAAAGGGGTTTTATGGCCTTTTGGAGGCTTTTTAGACGGTTTTATGGCCTTTTGGAGGCTTTTTAGTGGGATTTTCAGGGTTTTCAAGGGAAATATGGTAGGAAAATGGACAAATGAGCCATGTAGTGGGGTAGATGAGGTAGTGAACACTTTTTGGGTGTTAACACTTCCTCCTCTTATTACATTGGAACCTCCACCTCCTCCTCAAAGGTAGAGATTGGACACAGACGGTTCTTTTGAACCAATAGGAGTTAGCAAAGTTTCATATGAACCAGAACTTAGGGAAAACCATCTTAATTTTAACACAGTTGAGATAGAAGACTTGCAGGATGACAAGTTTGCAAGGAACGATCCTGTGATCGTTCAGGTTCGTCCTTTTGATCCACCCATGATTGGTGTCCCTGTGGGCAGGATAATGTCTACTATAGGAGAAAGTTATTTTACCTTCACCTCAGCTGCTCCAGCTTAAGGGGTGCTGCCTCCCCCGATAAGTACCCCTAGAACAAGCATACCTACTACACCCTTAACTCCAGTGAGCCAAGTGGTTCAACCACTGGCTCCCATAAGCCTAGCAGGTGCTTCTAGTGGTATGGTCACTGGGATTCCTAGTGTACCTACAGTTCCTACCTCCTTCGCACACACTGCCCAAAGTGGTCCTATAGGATCCTCAGCTTTTGTCCAAGGATTTCCTTGGAATGGGGGGCACATTCCCCCATCCACTCCATACATTGGCCCAACACCCTCATATGTAGGGGTGTAGTTTGGAAACACTAAGCCTTATTGTCAAGGTTTCCAAAATTCAGTTTTTGCTTCGTTCATGAGCTCTCCCTTTTCTCTTTTTAGCAGAGGGATACCTGCTCCTGTATTTCAAACACTAGTTTCGACTAGGGCAGCTAGAACCTCTTAAAATGTACCTTACATAAACAATCCTGTTGCTTATGGATGGAACCCTTTTCAAAGAAACCCATCCACTTCACAATAGGCAGCAGGGGGCAACCCCACCTTCACATATGGGAACACGGGCGCAAGTCCCTCTAATCCCCAAAATGGTACTTTTAGTGCTCCAGTTAGACCTAAGCTTCCTTTATTAGCAACATTAAACTTGCCAGATTTGTCTAAACTGATGAATGACCCGGTGAGGCATGATCCCTCTTGGCCACCTGTCCCTACCAATTTGCCCTCGGACATCCCAAAATTTGAAGGCAAAGTTGGTGAAGATCTTGGGGCTCATGCCACCACTTTTCATTTATGGTGCTCTTCCAACTCACTGAATGAAGATTCAGTTCGATTGAGGTTGTTCCCAATAACATTGACAAGTACTGCAACAAAATGGTACATTGAGTTGCCTTCTGCTGCATTTAGCAGTTTTTGGGACTTGGCTAATGCTTTCCTTAGTCACTTCCAGCTTCCTGTTCGATATGATTTCGGAACAGACTTGTTGTCTATCTTTTGGCAGAACAAGGCCACCCATATATCGGATCACATCCAAGAGTGGAGGAGGTGGAAGAGCCTTATTAAATACACTATTCCTCCTAAGTTCTTATTATAATGGCTCCTTAAATCCCTATTGCCTTATATATCTAAGGACGTATCCACTTCAAGAGTGATGAATGAGGAAGAATCTATCCTCAGGGCCCAACAACTTGATTTGATATATTCTCAATCTGGGATCTTATATGAGATTATCCCTGAGGCACAGAGGCCAACACACGATGCAGACAAACCTAAGCCTGGACCCCATGCCGATGGTGTGGTTGGTTCCATGAATTCTCCCACTATAGAATCTTTAGCCAAATAGCTCCATCAGCTGTCCATCAAAAAATATACGACGGAGGCAGCAAAGGCTGCCCCCTCACCCCAAAATGCAAATGTTTTTGCACAAACCTCTCATAAGGGAAATCAGCAGCCCGGTGGGAAAAAGAAGAGAGGAAAGAAAGGGGAGGGAAATCAAAACAAGCAAAAACCCACAAACAATGCTGATGGGGGCAAGAAAGAAATGAAGAAGGTGAAATTCCCATGTAAGTTGTGCCATGAAGATCACCTCACCCATCTTTGTCCCCTTATGCAACAAGCTCAGAAGTTGTTAAAATATCAACAACCGATTGTCCTAAAGGATCATTTTCCCCAAGGATAGAATTCTGCTTCAGCTTCAAATGCAGCAGGGGGCACCCCAAATGCCCTTGACCCCAATTATATCAACATGGTTCAATATCAAGATTTACTACAGACCATGAATAAGAACTATGAAAAAGAGAACTCTGATAAGGGTAAGTTCATAGGTGAAACTTCTAACCCTCTCACGATTGAGAAACCTGCCGAAATTATGCCCAAGATACCGAAAGGTGTCTTTAAGAAGACTTTGCATAATCCTAATACTAGGTCCATAGCAAACTACTCCGTAGTTGAAGACTTAGCCCAGACACCTTGTACAATGTCAACTTTAGAGGTGTTACAAATTTGTCTCACCCAGCGGGATGCACTCTTAGAAGCCTTGGGCAGTATGGACTCATTGAGTCTCATGGCGAAATTTAACCTGTCTGACGTGAAAATTCGCCTATCATATCATATAGCCTTTTCGATAGATGTCATACATGGTGGAAAGACCATTGGAAGGGCAGTTGTTGACAAGGATGCTTCTACATGTGTTATGTCCTTGTCATGTTGGAAATCTCTTGGATCCCCAGAGCTGGTCTCGTCAAACACCTGCTTACTACTTTCGATGGAAGGTCTTTCCATCCACATGGTAACCTACCGACTTTTGAAATTAAGATGGAAGAGAAAGCAGTGTCTATTGAGGTAGAGGTGATTGATGCACCTTTGGATTATAACCTGCTCTTGGGAAGAAGTTGGACTTATGCCATGTCTGCTATTGCATCGATCGTCTTTCAGGTGGTAGTGTTTTCACATGAAGGGAAGTTGGTTACTGTTGACCAACTCAATTTTACTCGAAAAGGCCACATGGAATATAATGATTCCACTATGCCATTAGTTGATCAGGTCAAACCTACTTCAGAGAGCTTAGGGGTTGGAATGTATGCATCATTGATGGGAACATTTGATCTTCCAACTCCTATTAATTATATAGGTTCTACTAGTGTGGGGAAGTCCATAGCCACGGTTGTTGATAGGACTGATCCTTGGGTTCTCCCTTCCCACCTTGAACCTAAAGTGCCCTTATCGGTAGCGGAAGTGGCTTATCAAGCTATCACGAATACCATTGTTGATCCCATTCCGGTCCCCCTCACAGTCTTAGAGGAACCGAAAGAAGTCTATCTGCCTACTTGGGCAGAAAACTCTTTGCATTCTACAGATTGTATAGATATGGTTTTACCTTCTGATGAAGCCATTCTGGAAGCTATGTGAGGATGAGATAAGATATGTGAAGGTCTTCACCATTGATCCTATTTTCTTCTAGAGTTAAGCAGGATAGAGAATCAAGAGCTTCATATGAGACTAGAAGACGATGTCGATATGCTCATTAATCCCTTACCAAGAGAAGGAATGTTTGTTGAGGGGAATATGGAAAATATTTCCACTACCATCCCTATCAACATCTCTGTAAATCCTAACGTTGTGGAAAATATACATATCAACGCAAACTGCTCTCCTGAGGAGATTGCAATCTATACGTCCTTGTTTAAGGAATTCTGTGACATTTTTTCCTGGTCATATGAGGAGATGCTAGGCATTGATCCATCTATAGTCAAGCACGAGATCTGAACATACCCTGATGCTAAACTTGTTCGGCAAAAGTTGAGACCTGTTGACATGCGTAAATTGGAGACAGTGAAGGCTGAAGTGGAAAAACTGCTGAAAGTCAATTTTATTTATCCCGTAGCTTTGATGGAATGGGTATCCAACATTGTTCCTGTTGATAAAAAGCAAGGGACCATACGCATATGTATTGACTTTAGAGATTTAAACAAATCATTTCCTAAGGACAACTATCCCACGCCATTTATAGATCAAATTATTGATGCTTGCGCAGGAAGTGAAGTCTTTTCGTTTATGGATGGGTTCTCCAGATATAATCAAATTCAAATTAAACCGGAATACCAACATAAAACAACTTTCATTTGTCCTTGGGGTACCTTCGTGTATAAGAAAATGCCCTTTGGATTGAAAAATGCTAGGGAAACCTTTCTGGGGGCAATGAATTTTTCCATTCATGATATTAAATCCATTGTCAAACCTTACCTTGATGATCTGCCTACACATTCTCGTAAGAGGATCGATCATCCAGATCACTTGCGTTTGATTTTTGAACGATGCAGATACTATAAAATTAGCTTGAATCCCCACAAGTGTGTGTCCTGTGTCAATTCAGGGAGACTACTTAGATTCATTGTTTCTAATAGAGGCATTCAAGTGGATCCATTAAAAGTTGAGGCCATTGTAAATATGCCTCCTCGTTCTATCAGGCAACTTCAGAGCCTGTAGGGAAAGTCCAATTTTCTTCGACGTTTCATTGTAAACTATGTCAAGATTACTAAGGGTTTCATGTGCCTATTAAATAGGACACCCCATTTGTATGGGATGAAACTACACAACTTGCATTCGAGGCATTGAAAAAAGCTTTGTTGTCAGCACCATTATTGCGTCCGCCATATTACTCTAGGGATTTTATATTGTATCTGGCCATGTCTGATTCCTAGTCTAGGAGGATGATAAGCTCCAAGAGCATGTCGTTTACTATCTTATCCGTGCTTTAGTCGAACCTGAACTGAGGTACTCCCACATCAAGAAGTTGGCCTTAGCAGTTGTTTATGTTGTTCAGAGGTTACGTCACTACATCTTACTAAGGACTACGATGGTTGTAGAAGATGTTAATCCTTTTCAATATGTTTTGTCTGGATGGATATTTGGAGGCAAATTCAACAAATCAATAGTCATTCTCCAAGAGTTTGACTTCTATTTTCAATCCACCAAATCCAAAAAATCCTTAGTTTTTGCTAAGCTTATTGTAGAATTTTCAATATAAGAGGATGTAGCTATTGAAGAAGACTCATTCCCAGATGAGCACATCTTTTTGATTTCCACCTCTGACCCCTGGTATGGAGATATACTTATCTATCTCCAGACTTTGAATTATCCTGCAGCTTTCTCGTAGGAAGAATGACGTAAACTACCCCTACATGCCAAGAACTACCTCATCATAAGAGATACTCTATACTGTAGGGGGGTATATTTTATTATGCATCGATGTCTTACCCACGAGGAAGTGGAGATTGTCCTAAATGATGCCCATAATGGAGCATGTGGGGGTCATTTATCTGGGTTAGCAATGACCCAGAAGATATTATGTGCCAGTTATTTCTGGCCTATAGTCTTTAAAGATTGTGTGGAAGCAGTGAAGCACTATCATCCTTATCAGCTTTACACCAGAAAAATATGGTCACATCCCGCTCCATTATTTCCCGTAATCTCAGTGGGCCCCTTCATGAAGTGGGGGATTGATTACGTGACATGTAACCCAGCCTCGGCTGGGGGGCACAAATATATCATTGTCACTGTGGAATATTTTACGAAATGGGCAGATGCAATTCCCACCTTTAAAGCTTATGGGGAAACTGCATCTTTTTTCGTGTTAAATCAAATTATTGCACAATTCGGTATACCTAAAGTGATTTTCACTGACCATGGCAGTAATTTCCAAAGTAACATGATGACTAAATTGACCACTATGCTAGGATTTAGACAAGTACATTCATGTTCTTTCTATCCTCAAGAAAATGGTTAAGTCGAGGTTGTTAATAAAACTTTGAAGAGTATCCTCAAATGTACTATTAATGTAGCCCGTTCCAACTTGCATATCATGCTATAACCTGCACTTTGGGCATATCAGACTAATGTAAAAACTGCTATAGGGTTTTCACCCTTCCAACTCATCCATGGAGTGGAAGTTGTTACCCCGATTGAATGTGAAATCCCATCTTTAAGAATTGCTATTCATGTGTTACCTGATATGACTAAGCTTGAAGAACGTCTATTACATTTAGAACACCTTGATGAACAGTGTAGATATGCGCTGACAGTAAACCAAGATCATAAAAATAGGGTCAAAATCCAATATGATAAATCAGTCAAGCCTCGAATTTTCTCTAAGGGGGAACTTGTTTTGCTCTGAGACCAAGACAAAGAACCCCTAGGGGAAGGAAAGTTTAGGTCTATGTGGTTAGGACCTTATATCGTGTCGAAAGTGTTAAAGAAGGGTGCATATGAATTGATATATTTCTATGGGAATAAGCTGGATGAGCCTAGAAATGGGCTCTACCTGAAAAAGTACTATGCTTAGGCTTAGCACTTTTTCTTGTATTTTATTGTATGTATTTTTATGTACACTAGTTCGTCGGTTTGTGTTTTTTATACCATCTGCTGGTTGTTTCAGATGCCTTCTGAGAGATTCATAGGCTTCGCTGATGGTGCCAGTCGCCACACTTGTAATGTAGCTTCGGCTGCATGGGTCATGTATTCACCCTCAGGACAGTTAGTTGCCTCAGGAGGTGCTTGCTTAGGTCCTACTTCCAATAATGTGGTTGAATATAGGGTTGTCATTGAGATTTTATGGGATGCTTTGTCACATGGTATCACTCAGCTGGAAGTCCGACTGGACTCTCAACTGGTGGTTTCCCAGCTCAATTGGGCTTATCAGATGCGGAACCCTATTCTATTGCGTCAGTTTATGCAAGTTAGGTTATTGGAAAGAAATTTTGAGTTCATTACATTCAATCATATTCCAAGGATTCAAAATTCATTAACTGATGCATACGCTAATTACATCTTGGATTGGTATTTAACACATTTTACATAAAAGTATACAGCAAACACATAAAATCCATTTGTAAATAAACTGGGAATATATATATATGTGAATATTTGTCCATAAAGATAGGTCAAGTCTCTGATCCTCAAATCCAGTCATAACTATATAATATACAAAAAATATACAAAATATGGATTAAAGTCCATCAAATGCTCCTAGATCTAAGTTGGACCAACTTGGTCCCCCCGGTCACCCTACACTCTGGCTTCTTCAGCCTCCTCGGCTTCAGCACCCTCAACAACATCTATATATACAAGTACTGCTCTGGCTACCTGCCTCAGAAGGTGTATCTAGACAGGTGGTACACCAACCACTAACTCCTGCATGATGATTGGGATGTGCTCAATCCGTAAGGTAGATACTCTCTGGGTAAGCGTGTCCAGCTTCCCCTCAAGAACCCTAATCAAGCCCTGGTCTTCTCCCAAGACAGGATGCACATACATGCGTCGATTCCCTTTAGGGAAGACTAGTCCAATATCTGCATTTTGACATTTTAAAAGGATTAGAACTCTTATACATATGTATATATCTCTATATTTTAAAATTCATAAAAATTGGAAAAAAAAACTACCTAACTCTCTCCATGCTCCTCCTAGAGGGAGGACGAGGTCAGTATCACCACGAAAATCCATTCCAGCATATGGAAACTACTCCAAAGCTGGAAACTGTCGCTCCCACCAAAAGTAGAAGTCATCATCATAGACACTCTACACCGATCCACCACCTCCTTGGCGGAGGAAAATATCTCCCCATCTACTCAGTCTAGGATGACGAGGAGAACAAACTGGTAAGGGCACTATAGGACTCAATCCCGGCACTCTCTCAAAGAAGAAGGCTACTAGTATGCTGGAATAACCAAAATTATTCCTCTTGCCTCTTTTGTAGTCAGAGAGCTGTTTTCTCATAATCAGGATCACTCCCGAGCACCAGTCATATATGGCTCCCTGCATACAGTCTACTACTAGTCTCATCTAGTTCCAAGTTACAAGGTGAAGTGATGATGACCTTGCAACCCTCATGATAGTGCTCGCCAACACCTATAAATGAAAGTTGTGAATGTGAACAATAGGGATGCAACTACCCCTCTTTTGCGTTCCTGGCTTGCAGTATATATCAATATAGTTATGTACACATAGAGGGTCACCACCTCTTTCAGTGCCTTCCAAGTTCACCGGAGCTTCCCATCATGATAAACCAACAATAAAATAGACATCCTCAGAAGTAATCTCCAAAGACTCACCTTGAAGGTCAAACATGACCAAATCATGATCCCAATAATTTATCAAGAACTCTAAGAGGCGGACATTGGACCACATGGGTGAGGTACTGAAAAACTTCAATAACCCACTTTGACGTAAAACATTCACTGTGGGGGCATCTTAAAGAGATTCTTGGTCCATGTCTTCATGTTCTCGCTCCCTCCACTCAAGCACCATATTTCAATCTAATAACCAAGCAATTGCCAACCATCAGATTCATACAAAATTTGAAAATTTTGACCCTACCTATTCTTTTTTCACCTCACGCAGCGTACACGACTGTCTTTTAATGAAATCTACATACTGTACGCGACTGTCTTTCAGGAAACCCACGTACAGAATGCATGTACGTAAATTTTAATATACCAAAATCGTGTACACAGCGTTGCTTTTTTTAAAGCATTTAAAAACATGAAATTAGGGCTCAATTTTGACAATTTATTGGATCAAATGAAAGAGAATGGAGTGTAGTTTTACCTGACATTTGTGGATTTGGGAATGGTCCACCGGATCGTCCACGCCAAGCAATCGAAGGTAGAGGTGAAAACTTGTCTCTTTTGGTTAAGAAATAAAATGGTGAGCTTTTATTTATGTTTTGAACTATTTATAGAAAATTTATTTTTCAAGTGGGTTTTTCCCTATAGTTCATCATTTTTAAAACTAATACCATATCTTTTCTTCCATGTGACAGGTTTATCATCATTTTTAAGCTGTTTTTGCTCATATAGGATGGGTTTTTGTTGTTTCACATGCATTCTGCATTAATACCTACTCCATCTTAAACGTAGCATTAACATTTTGACCACAGACTATGGTATTTTTAACCATTAGCTCCTAGTCTTTACCATTGTTCTTCCATGGATAGGGATTTCCTCCCATGAGTATCCTCATTTAGAACCTATTTTGTTTTTCGATACTCATGCTACAACTATTTTAAGTTTAGGGGAATCCTTTTAGCTATTTTTCATGCCAAATTGAGCCTCATTTTGGTCTCTTTTTACAAGCTATCCCTTTATAGGATTCCCCGCCCTTATGGAGTTTCTTTAGGCCCAGGTCTAACTCCTTAAAATAGACTTGACTGTCGAGTAAACTTGTTCATTCAAGCTCGTTAAGAATACGTGAATGGGCATCCACATTGGTGGTAGGTTATCTCTTTCTCATCCCATGTGGAATAATACGAGAATGGATCACTCTCTTTTCTACAGAATTGAGAAGAGTATTCTCAAGTACAGGTTTATCACTTTTCTAGACCTAAGGGACTAAAATTACAGAAAAGGAACTCCCAGTATGAGCTTAGTTTTCTCTTTTTCGTGCTCTGGACCTAAACATGAAAAATATTTCGAGTGTACTTTGTGTCTTTGTCATGCTCATTAAACACCAAGAACAAAGCATCGAGTTTATTGTTGTAAGCCTTATTTCTTGTACTCAAATGGATCTTTCTGAGTGATCTTGCTTTCCTTCACACTCGTTAAACTCAAGCTATATGCTTCTCTTGAAGGAGCATTGGGTAGGTGGTAATTTAACCTTTTTTGGACCTCCGTGACTAAGTACAAAAAAGGTTCGCCTTTTCTTCTACGGAAGTTAAGAGAGTTCTTCTGTGGTATGTTTTATACTTTTCCAGCCTCACGAGACTAAATTGGATGAAAAAGGACCCCCATTGAGTCTTCTTTGGAGTTTTCAGACTCTCTAAATATGAAAACATCGAGACTAATAAGCATTATTCCCTCTTCTCTTCAAGCTTGTCAAAAAATCAAGAGAGATTCGAGTTGACTTTCTTGGACTCGTTAAAATTTAACAGAGAAGGTAAGGAATAATTTTTCTTTTGGTTCTCCATCAGAGGAAACATGTCATCCTTGAACAAAGCACTCTCTGTTTTTTTCGATACTCATGTCTTAGTCTTCACTTTCAGTTCAGATATTACTTCGATTTTCTTACTCCTCCTCTTGTCAGTTCTACCTAGGGAATTTGACCATGTCCCCTACATGATAGATAAGTCTAGTTGTACTATCTATAAAGTTAAAAGCTACCTTGGGTCATCTCTATTTCGTGCTCACTGTTCAAGGAATTAAACCTGTGTTTGATCTATATCCTGATTCCATCATTATCGTATCTATTACTACTTGTGTCTCCCTTCCTTTACCTAGTTCTTAGTCACTCTTGTGATCCGTTGGAGGATCTATTTCCTTCCTTATCATAGTATGGTTCTGCATCATCACTTCCTGACGACGATGACCTAGAGTTTTGAAAATCGTACCTTGGGATTCACTTTCATTATTGGTGAGTTCCTTTTCTTCAGTTGTCGATTATCACCTATTGATTGACAATTTGTTGAATCCGCTCCATGTTTGACTTCAATAACATCTATTCACATGGCTTGGATTGTACTAGTTCTTTGGGAATCTTTATGAAGACCTTAGTTTCACATCCATGGACTAAGTTGCGCAAGATTATGTTGTGGTTACTTACACAGCCTCTAGATCTTTGAAGATTCATCATTATTGTATATTGTGACTTTGATCCACCTTTGTAATATACGTCGTCTTGTACCCGTACTATATGATGTACTCAAATAGTGTAAAGGAGATAGTGTTCCAGTATATTGAACATAGCATCCTCATATATGACTTTGTATATGACATTATTATGTATTTGTTTCAGGTACTACCTCTGCTCCATTGGACTTATGATTTCTCCAAGGATAATGATTATAATGTATTTCAGCCATCGCTTCCCTCTGACCTCACACATTAGGGGGAATATGTTATCAACCCAAATGGCACTTCTCCATCTGAGTGATGACAATTCTTTATGTTGGTACACAAAAGGACATTTTAGGATTGAAGTTTGCCAAAACACTATAGATGGGCATGACATGAGATGCATTTATCCTTCAACCAGCTTGCCATTTTACTTTTCTAAGTGTAGATTGGTTTACGCAACTATTCTCGTTGACAACTCATGTACTGTACGCGACTATCTCCATTACAACCCGCCTATAGATCTATACATGGGTTTCATTTTAGAGACTCCCGTGTCATACATGGGTTTCCTATATTAATAGTCGCGTACATCTCCATTCAACATTAAAAAATATACATCGTGATTAATGGATATTAGTTGGGCCTTAATCATCAACTACCCCAACCATCTCAACCTCCTCAACCTTTGAAACTACTCTATTTCCCAAAGTATAAATAGAGGCCTTGGGGAGGGCATTAAAAAATCAATTTTGGAGAGAAAAGTTATGCGGGTGGTATATACTCAAAAGTCTTGGAGCAGCAAAACTCAAAGTCCTTTGGTTGCAGAGGAGTCATTGTCTCACGCATTGGGTTGTACACTTATCTCATTCACTGATTGTTAATAAAGAGAATTCTTCTTCCAACATTGTGTTGAGTCTCTTTCATGTATTAGAGTTTGATGAATATATTTGATTAAGCACTATATATGTTGTTTATCTAACCTATTATATATACATGTATAAGATTGTACTTGGAGAATTTTCTCTCTGCAGGTGAAGGAGGTGCATCCCTAAAAGCTTTGGAGAGAAGCAGAGTGGAAGAAGATAAAGCTTGGATCAACCGTCGATAATTGGGCGAGTCCAATATTTCTTCCTATTTCCTTTCTATACTTAGCTAAAGCTAATTGTCTGCAAGTTTTAGAAGTAAGTTGGTAGCCCCAGACCCTAGGTTATAAGGGTGTTTATTCCTAAACAACACCTCGTTTATATAGAAATTATTTCCAATTACCCTCGGACTTACGTAATTCTGTAAGGACTAGAAATTTAATGAGGGAATGCAAATTTAATGAGGGAATGGTGATGCAAGCTACTTGACTCATTAGTTGAACCCTGTTGCACCCCAATGGCCATTTTGTGTAGAATCTTATAAAAGAAATAAGATAATTTGAGGGGATTGTCCCCTAATACATGCAACAAAAACCTAATATGATACTGGTAAACAAAACTATAACAACCCTCACATGTAATATACTTATACATCCAGTATACTAAATTGTACCAATGTGTTTTGAGTCTCATTCTAGGCATACCTTGGCTCCAATTTGGTGTTGGTTGAACTTTGACACTAAAAAACTTCCATGCATTTTTGTCGTCAAATGTTTATGACTTGAAATATCTTTCACCAGTGGAAGATAACATGATGGTATCAACTATTGAATACTCAGGGACTGGAAATTGAAACAGTATAATATTGGTTGTATATCCAATAAATGATCGAGCGAATCCTACTGAAAGTTCATCATTCCAACCCTCTAATCGCTCAAAAAAGGTGTACCATCTAACAACTTGAAAGGAATTATTTCTATGCAAATCCCAATTGAAACACTCCACCGTCAACGGTTCATAGCTCTTTTCCATGTATGTGATCAAACACCAATGATTTGAAACTAGCTTGATTCAACATTGGTTCATGCTTTTAATAATAATTCAGGTAGTAGGAGAAATGATTACAAGTAATGGGAGGAGTGATAACAGATGAGGATGAGTCTTCAGGTGGTGATGGATTTAAAGGGTGGGAGTGAGTATAATTCGGAGGGTGACGATGGCACGTTCAAATATAATTTGATATGCATGGGAGACGTCATAGAAGATACCAAATAAGCAGTTAAACGATCGACATAACCCATTTATTTGACCTTCGAGACATGATCCATTGTATTAAAATGCATTGGAAATGGTAGGAGGAATAAAATGCCTATCGAGGAGAGAACCTACCATTCATGAATGTAGACCTCAAGGTACTTTTATCGACACTAGTTCTAAATCTAGATAATTTGTTGTAGTCAATGGAGAAGAACTTGCGCGAAGGAAGACCTTAAGACATTCTCCATCATTCAACACGAGCATTATTGAAAACATTAAAATTTTGGAAAAATTGTAATTTTTATTGTAATTGCAGGAACATATTATTTGAGTTGAATTGTAGATTGCAGAAATCGCTAGGCTCTCCTTCTTGTTGAAGATCACATATGTATGAGACCACACTATTAGGAAATAAATTTGTGCAGTATGATATTGGTTCTTTTATTCATATGGTGTTTTTGAGCACATAAATACAATACCAAGCATTGGTTGAAGTGTGGATGCGATAATGACAAGAATATGAGCATTACTCTACATTGTGATTCTTGGGATGATCAACAGGTTTTCTAGAATTATACTCCTTCGATGTTGAAATATTAAGAGGAACTTTCACACGTTTAACACTGAAGTTCCATATCCTTTAGATAATAGGATTCTTGAAATCATTGAAGACCACATACGCAAGTTTGAAGCATGGGTAAATTTTTAGTAGAGGATTTAGCTTGTATATGATTTGGTCACAATAAACAAAGGGTTCAATGACTATAAGAAGATGAGTTTAATCATTTATATAAGGGAGTTGTTTGCAATATGCAAATGTAAATGAACAAATTTTGTGTTTGAAGCATGGGTAAAGTTTTAGTAGAGGATTTAGTTTGTATACAATTTGGTCACAATAAACAAAGGGTTCAATGACTATAAGAAGATGAGTTCAATCATTTATGTAAGGGATTTGTTTGCAATACGCAAATGTAAATGAACAAATTTTGTGTTTGAGATGTGGAATATACAAGAACTATGCTACAAAGGATTGCAGAGATGTATATGATGTAAACAGAATTGAAACCACTGAAAAAAGATAATTCAATATGCACAATGAACTATGACAAATCTATCCACATGATTTTCTGGATATTAAATTGTAGAAGTGTAGACAAACTAAAATCAGAGCAATACAAAAGTAGAGGTAGGGGTTTAGATTGGAAGTGACTAGAGCACAAAAAATTATAAGTGTTCAATCATAGATCCTTGGAAGAGAAGAATAGTATTGGGAAATTGGTTCTAGTGGGTAGAGAAGAATAATAGTGGGAAACCATTGCTTGTGGGAAGATAATTAGTAGTGGGAAACCATTGCTCATGGGAAGAGAAATAACACTGGGAAACCATTTCTCATCCATAGAGAATTAGCAATGGGAAACCATTGGCCATGGGAATAACATTAGCTATGGGAAACTATTGTTTGAGGTAAAAAGATAATCAATGTTTATTAGTGACTGAGGGTAGAATATAACCAAATGGTTTACCACTAAATGAGAACAACTATAAGAATGATGATAACCACCAATTGGATCTAATATACCCTATTGAGTTTACCAATATATATTACTGAATTTCCATATATATCTTGTGTACTATTTGTGTACTTGTTGATGAGTTCTTATCAATGTTGATATGAATTTATTTAAAGATGGATTTCTATGTATTAATGTGTTTGAAGAAGTTTTGATTGAAAGAAAAGTAGGGAAAACATATGATATTGATTCACCCCCCACCTTTCTTAGTGTCCCTAGTGTGTTCAACAATTGGTATCAAAGAAGGCCTCCATACAAGTCCAACCAAATTGAAGGATATCGTAAAGAACACACATGGATACCCATGAAGAATCTAATGAAGAAATGGCATAGTTTGTGAGGACTCTAAAACAAGGTACATGTATGTACCAAGGAAAACTACCCTTGAAATAATTTCAATGTCGAAATATTGATCATTTTGTAGCTAAGTTTCCTCTCGTGGAAGACTCCCCCAAGAGAAGATTCTTTAGATAATGATGAAGGAAGAGATGAAATAGTACTCCTTTCCTTAGAAGACAAAATCCATACAAAAAAAATGAGAATTCAAAAGAAGAAAGTGAATAAGAAGAAGAAGCAATGCTTGACTTGATAGTTGAGTTAGAAAAATCCCTTGAAGAAGTTATATATCTAAGAAATATTTCCAAGATGCAAGACAATAAGATTTAAATATTGAACAAGAAATTAAAGGAAAGAGAAGAAAATAGTCAAGGAAAGAATAATCCTAGCAATGGCTGGGCAAGAAAGAGTAATAATATACAAGAAGCACTTGTAGAACTAAGGGAATAAAACCATAAGCTAATTGATAATCTACAAGAGGCTTAAAAAGATAAGATAGCTTAGAAAAACAATTGAAGATTAATTATGATGAAGAAAGTAAATTAACTAAAGAATTGAAGGGACAACTAATATCGAAATAAAAATAAATTCATAAGTTCAAGACTAAAAATACTTAGCTCAAGAAACAAGTTGAAAGAACTATCAAAGATCAAGAGCTAAAAGAAAAGTACAATAAGTGCACAAAAGCATTGCATGAAATCCTCAAGAGGTGGAGATCATTTTTTGACAAATCACGTATTGGATTTGATATGAACAAGATCACTAAATCCAGTTAAGCCAAAATTGAACGATATTCTGCCTACAGTAATGAAGCAAGTGCATATTCTTCACACAAAGAGAAGGAAGAAAGGAAAAACTATGAATCCACACATGGAGGAAGGACATATATTTGAGTTCAAGACGAATTTATAAATTATGCATCTTCAAGGAGGAACTATATATCCAGGTATGAAACACCTTTCAATGGTTATTTCTCCTCGTGTAATGGATGTTAGTTTTTCATCACATTAAGCTAGCATTATGATCTTAGGATATTTTCACTGAGAGAATAACAAGCACAGCAATAAAACATAAGCACATCACAAGAGACAAGAGACACAAATAGATTTTCCTCGGGGAAACCATAAAGGAGAAAACCCCGCAACTTCATCTAAGATAGAATCAGCACCAAAATAGTATGAGATCTCCCAAAACAGCAGTAGCCTTTTGTCTTCTGTCTAGCCACAATATTTCCTTCTCCAATAGTGCGCCACACTTAAGAGAGCAAATGATGTATTTCACAAGTGATAAATAGAGAGACTCTCACTCTCTATTTATATTCATCCATTCACTTGAATTTCCTTTTCACACATAGGCTCAACCTAATAATTACTATTCGAGCCTACACCTTAATTAGTGTATAAGAACTCAAGTGCCCCGAAACTGTGGGGACTTACCTAATGACTTGATATGACTTGATTACATTATTAATCCTCCCGATCGGAACATTGTGGCATGACCACATGACTCAAATACATAATAGAGACATCCCAGAATAAACATCGGGTTACAATATATAAGATACATAGAAGAATACATTCCGAAGTTACATATACATCAACACTCCCTCTTAACTAGGAAGGTATTCTTTCAACACAATTTTCAGCACTGGTCTTCTTCTCTATATCAGCTGGATCATCTCGTCTTCAAGTCATATTCGTCTTCAAGTCATCTTCACTGGATCTGGATCATCTCTCGATCTGGATCAACATAGAACATCATCACTGGATCTGGATCATCTCTCAATCTGGATCAACATAAAACATCATCACTGGATCTGGATCATCTCTCGATCTGGATCAACATAAAACATCATCACTAGATATGGATCATCTCTCGATCTGGATCAACATAAAACATCATCATTGGATCTGGATCATCTCTCGATCTGGATCAACATAAAACATCATCACTGGATCTAGATCATCTCTCGATCTGGATCAACATCACTGGATTGGATCTGGATCATCACTCAATATGGATCATCACTGCTGGATCATCATTACTGGATCTGGATCATCACTCGATCTGGATCAACACTGGTGCTATCTCGTGATTCTTCTCGTCATAGGAAGTTCTACAAAGCCAGCCCTTTTTCATTCTGGTTGTAGGT